>JBCJKH010060497.1:2903-21918 GCA_039877255.1 Loriculus beryllinus | reverse complement strand
ACACGGTACAGCGGCTGATGGAACAGTTGACAGCATCAATATACCCTAATACACACCCAAAGCCCCAACGCCCTGGTGCCTGGCACTGGGTGCCAGGGTCAGCTGTTAAACCCTGCCTGACACTACAAAACACAAGTAGAGCTGTGTGTGACTTGCACAAGGACAAGTTACTCAAGTCCTTTTCAGCATGTATCTAAGCATTGTGGGGTCTCTTTGACAGAATAGCTATTCAAAACTGTTATTACTCCCCTCCTACAAAATTACAACATGGAAGTACAGGTGCGCTGTATATATTATAGAGCCAGCAAAAAGCAAGGGTGGATACTCTATATCAGCAGGAGTAATACTACTTCTCTCTTTAGGCAAGCAGACTGTCCCTAAGATCATAGGGGAAAAGGCATGATCACAATCATTTAAGACCAGGCATCTTCCCTGAGCTTGGATTGCAAGCTGGTACATAAACTGTGATCTCATCCAACTGAGGGAGTGACAGTGGCAGAAGGAAGGGACAGGGCCACAGAGTGACAAGGGATGATTTGCTCTACACCTTGTTAGCTCCCACAAGACTAGATTTTCTAGTCTTTCCTTCTGGAGCAGAAATTAAAAGGTGCATCCCAAATCATGTAATAGTTGCACTTCAACTCTTCCAGCAGTAACAGTAAAAAAATAACTTAGAATTTCAGGTGTTGCTTGCCTTTCGCACTGAAATTCAATAAATATTATCCATTGACAAGATCAATACTACCCAAAATCAGACTATTTAGTTATAAACTTGGAAAAAATGGTTATCTGTGAAGAGCTTTGCAAGGGTTTCGTATGTGTCCTTAAATTCTTTCCTCATAGCTTTATTTTCAGCCTGTAACATCAGCTATGAAGAAAAGAACAAACCAACTGCTTCGCTGTCACTTCCCAGCTTTACACTGTTGCTTATTAAAACACAGTATAAGCAAAACCACAGTGCTTTTGCACTTAGATTTTATTGAAAGGATCTGGGAGATAAAAATTGATTTAAAACACTAAAGACAAATCTACACAGAAATCTGTTAGAAGCTCTTTGGCCCAAACACAGAAACACACAATTAGTATTCTTCATAAATTTTTGAAGAAATGGATTAAAGGTACATTTCAAGGTCTCTCATCCCACCTTTGCTGGATATAAGCCCAAGCCAAGACCAAGGTCAAGTAAATCCTCACCTGCAGTTAAAGCAAGTCCAAATTTCCACACAGCTCCTTAGAAAACATTGGTGACCTAAACTTTGGAAATTATCAATTTACATCTAAACCTGTACTTTGAACTCACATTTTGCATCAGTATCTACCAGATTAGCATCAGGCCATGAAAGAGGGCAATTTGAATGAGTTTCCTGTCAAGTTGGGTAGCTTTCACAATTAGACGTTAATGTCTGTGAAATTGGGATTAACAAATGATGATGATGAGGATTAACATCAAGTCACTGGCCATTTTACAGCAATAAATCTCTTCTTTTCAAACCCAGACAAGAAACACAGTTAAGGATGCTTTGAAAGCATTATTTTGAATAAGGGGAAAAAAACCACAACAAAACAACAGATGAAAATGCAAAATGACATGAAGGAAATTATTTTTTCAATCTTCATTTTTTTCTAAAGAATTTGATAATTGTTCTTCAAATTTATCACTTTTCTCTCTTATTTTAAGAATTATCTAGAAATCTTGGAAATAAATGTTATAAATTTGTAGAAAGTTCAGCTTTCAACTCAAGTCTTAAGAGATACATTTTCATATAATATTTTTGTGACTTTTTTCCTTCTATGAAAAATTCCAGATATACACTTCCCTTATTAGTTACTGGCATTTGAAGTCTGTCTGTGAATTCATGTTTAGAAATGTATTAAAGGAGAAATTTGCCCTGAAGAAATTCAACTGAAGCATACAAAACCAGAGATTAATTTAAAGCTCTGAAATGAGTGTTCCAAAAGCTATATATTTTGATATGAGAGCAAGAGCTTAATGCTTCAAAATATGATAAATTTATTTGTTTGCTCTGTCATGGCCCTTCCAATTTTTCAAAGCTAATTTGTATAGCCATTTTGTGTGCAGCCAAATTAATTTATTCCTATTACATTAGAAAAGCACAAAAGTAGGAGCTGCAATGACATAATACATTCCTTTAAAATAACAAATAAAAAAGGCAGACTGAAATTCACAACCTTCGAGGACACAAACTTAAAAAAGGAAGTTGAAAGGAGGGAACAATATCTGCAACAGCACTTTGCAAGGATGAACGGGTTCCAGTGGGGAAATAAAGGAATGCTTCCTTTTCTAAAGATAAACTAAACCAGAGTAATTTGCTTTGATGTTGATGAGAAATTACTGTATGCTTTGAAATACTGGGATCTAATAGACTGCTATTCAGCTGGAATCAGGATGATCTGAATGAGAGGAGAGGGGTGTATGTGAGAAGAGGGGATGGGTGGAAGAGGTCATACCCAACAAAGCACAGACAAGGTTGCCTCCAGTGATGTGAAAAGGAAATGGACAGCTGAGGCTCAAACCACTTATCCACTGGATTTCATGGCTATTGTTTATAACAGTTTGTAAAGACTATTTATTTAGTGTTAATTAAAAAATTCAGCTCTAAGGGGAAAAAAAGCATATGTAAAATTAATGTCTCTGTGGAGATTGAAGTGGCCCCTTTGGAATTTCAAAGGCAGGAAATTCATGAAGACTACCATACAGTGGAACTGTCAAGCATTCAGTAATATCAGCTACTTAACGAAAATGCTCGGTATCTCAGAAGCAGAGTCTGCCATTGGCTGCTACTCACATTTAATGGTAACTTACTCAACAATTCATGCCCATGCATTCAACTGGACTATTCAGTATGCAAAGTGATATTATTAAAAATCTTCCTTTTATTACCACAATATATACTGAGTGTTAAAACCAGGTACACACTGCAGTGTAGTGCTGGAGCGTATACTACACACTCAAAAGATAAAACTGTTGCAAAGATTGTGATTTTTAATTTAAAAAATAACAGCAAACAATAATGAATAGGACTATAATGACAAATTGTTATTTTTATTAATTACCAATCAGTTTGATCCATTCTGACAACCATGAATTATTGCTGGTTGATCAGTGAGGCCTACAGCTCCTCAAGTGACAGAAGTGAAGGAGAACTGAATTCTGCCTTAGAGCCAAAGAGTAGGATGAAACCTTGTGTTACTTTCAGGTTTCTTTTTTTCCTCTATAATGAGGTAAAATCATTCTACTGCTGTTGTTGCCATTCTTCTCTGATCAGATCATTCCATTTTAGCATATTTTTAGTTTGCTGTTGGTTAAGAATATAATTCTGCACCTTATTACACATAGGGATGGTCAAGAAATAAAGTGATTTGCCCTATATTGGTTACTTGTTCTGTATCTAAAGGCACAGCATGATCCAGAATCTATAAGAAGTGCTGCCTTCATATAGATTCTGGATTCTGCAAGACGCTAATGGCACCTCTTCTCAGTGAAAGACTCTCTACTTCAGGATGGTCTTGGAGTCCCCCCGGCTACTTCTCTTTCTTGAAGGAAAAAGGAGCCTGTCAGAACTGAGCCCATATTTTTTATTTAGTGGAAGCAGACTATAAGCCCTGAATTACTTTAGCAAACCTTTTACATTACCTATACACTTCTTTACTCTGATTTGCCAACATAGAAACAGTGTGCGCTAAGCTTGCTCACAAGCACCACCTTGACTCACTTTGACCCAGGTTTAATAACAAACACATAGGCATTTTTAGCAGGACTGTCTACTTTACAGGATTCAAAGAAGGGGTTTAGGCACAAGCTCAGAAGGTGAAAATAAATGACTAAATCAAATCATACCCCAAAGAAGATCCCCAACCATACTTAAGGAAGCTCGTACCTGGCTGTTTCAGCTCCACTCTGCAAGAATTCTTATCTAGCCTCTCCTTGCTGTAGGTCCTAGGACCCTGAATTTAGAGACATCCCTACCTCCCCAACAGCCTCCTATATTCTGGACTCAGATATTCCTGCAGATTCAAGTGTCCCTTGACAATCTATCCAGCTCCATTTTTCTGACTATTCAGCAGGATTTTTTCAGCCCCCGTTTGCACATACCTACCCAAGAACACATGATCTAAACAAGAACACTGATGGGACTGGTCAGCTTACGTGTTTAAAGACTCTCTCCTACTCTCCTTAGTCAGTCCTGCTGGCTGACAGCCTCCACCCAGTCTGGATTGCTCTTTTGGTCCACTAGAGGTTACTAAAACACTCACACGATGTCATACAACGCATATATTTTGCAAACTTGTGATTTGGGTCCCTTGCCAACTTTCTGTGGAGACCACACAATGCTTTCAAATGTATGAGAAACACTTTAAGTTAAGGAGTGCAGCTCTACAGGACCACACTGAAGACCGTTTAATTCAGAAGCTCATTTCAAAGTAGTGAATATTTTGGAACAGAGTAAAAGACAAGAGAAAACAGACAGAGGTATTTCCCTTGTATATTCTACCAGTTCCTGGCACTGCATAAACTAGGGCTTCCTGAGCCAATGGTTGCAACAGCATCTTAATGTTTAATAGGTCAGGGTGGAGTTTTCTTCCATAAGCTTGTCTCATTGCCATGCCTGGAAATGCTAGAAAAGCAAGCTGTCCTCCAGCCATTTACTTTTACTGGGGTTCCCATGACACAGAAGTCAGTGAAACTCATAAGATGTTTCAGCACTTCAGAAAATAAGTACCTGGAAGACAGACAGCTGATGAAGCTTCAGTCTGGATGAGAATTCAGTGCTGCTGCTGCTAAATGGAAGAAAGCCTTTCAAGAGTAAGCCACAAGCCTGGAATTAGACTTTAACTCAATACATCTGCCAGCCTGCGTTTACAAACCACTGCACATTCAAGGCAGCCATCTCTGCCACCAAACAGCCAAACAGCACCAAAAATCTTACCTAATAAGCTGATGCATAATTTCAGAGCATGAATAGGAGTAGCCAACCTCACCCATTTTTCCATCACACCAGAGCTGAACTCAGCAGAGGAACCAGTCGTTGACTTCAGCCAGCCTAACACATAAGGTTACAGGTGTTGGGTTAAACAGCCCGATGATAATGGAGGTGTCATCCACAGGATTAAGAACCCATTACAAAGTTGTTTCAGGAAGTGGGCAGCATGATCTTGCAGTTAAAGACCCATTTGATCAAGCTAATGAAGACAGTGCTGACCAACCCAAACCTGTCACTCTGAGGACCCCAAAGCATATTGTGCTGGCTGTAGTTTCCTCCATCCATAAGAGTAGTCAGAGTCTCTGCAAGGTTTACTTACAAACAAATGCAAACAAACAAGTGAGACAGCCCTGGAGGAACAGAGGCATACACATTCCCCTGAAGTCTATGTGGGATCCCATTCCTGGAGGGAAGATGTATCTTTCCATCTGTGCAGTAGCAAAAAAATTTGTGGCTATACAGCAAACCTGTAGATGGATTTAGCAGGTCATGAAAAAGCACTAAAAATATATCCTCATATTTTTGATGAACACTTCTGATCAAAAGGCATACACCTTTGAGGAACAATGGTGGCACCTAAACACTCAGATTTCTCAAGTCACCCTATGGGCACAAAGCCAGAGTCTCTGGAAAGCTCACTCTCAGATTCTAACAAGACAAAAATGCAGGAGGACTCAGAGGCACTGAAGGACTTGCCTGGAGCCATAAAGGCTCAAAATCATAGAGTAGAAAAGCAATACTGCCTCTCCTGAATTCCAGACTATTCCCAATGTAAGCAGTCCCAGGCTTTGCACAAAATTCAAGCCATATGAAGGAGAAAAATTGCAAAACCTGAGATTAATGAAGATAAACCATGGATAATACTGGAAAGTGTAAAGTAGACTGCATGTACACTGCATAGGCTCAAAAGGACCAAGAAAATCTCGAAGAATACTTTCTATTAACACAAATAGATTAAATTGATATATATTTGCACAACTCCTCTCCAAGAACAATTGCTTAAGCACATACTGTAATGCAAACCAAATGCAAAGGGAAAATAATTGTCAAACAAAAGCTTATATAAAAAAAAATTAAAAGCATATATGTATATATATATTAAAAGGAAGACTCTAGAGCTATCTCTTGGAAAACATGTTTGAATTTTTATTTCCAGGCTAAGCTTCTTTGTTCTAAAGTCAAGGCTTTAAAAGAAGCTATGCTGTGAAAAGCAAATAAAGAACTCACCCATAATATTTGATTTCATGGGTAGCTGTAATTTCATTTTCAGTCTTTTCACACTTCTGCTAGATGGATGTATTGTCCTCCTAGCATTTATTCAACAACAAAATAGCTTAAGATATTGTTTAGCTGCATACCAGAAGTTGGGTGGAGTGCTCACCACAACTTCTAGCTTAGCTCTCAAATATTTGCAGAAGGAACAACTTGCCTAAAAGTATGGAAACTCAAAACCTCATGTATAGTAGGAGACTGCACAATACACTGAGCCACAGAGAAGCAGCCTTTGTCGCATGATCCAAGCAACTGCAGGAGTCAGCTCACTTTTCAGAGCATCCAGAGAGAATGGTTATAAACAGTGAGGATCGCTGCTGTTTACACCTGTGTCTTGCAAGAACACTGTCCTTTGCAAGGTTTCATATTGGTACTGCTGGAGAAAGGAGGAAGACCAAGGGACCAAATCAACTCTTCATTCTGGTGGTTTATCATCAGGGTAATGCCATTGGCTAAAATAGGTCTGTTTAGAATCATATAAAAATTGACAATACACGTGGTCACAAAAGGGCTTACCCTACATCCCCCCAAGCTCTCCATACCAAAAGGCTTTGGAGGGTGGCAATGCAAGAATGGATCCCAAGTGCAAATGACTATTTTTTTAATTATGGAAACTGTAAGCCTAATCCAAAAAAAGCACAGAGAGAGAGAGACACTGGTTTGGAACAAATTCCTGAACTGCATCACCCACCCCCACCCCCCACACATATGAATTATTGCAGTGCCCTCTTGGATATTTTAATTCTCCTGTTATATAAAAACATATACATTCAGAAAAAAATGGGAGGAAGAGCCTCATTTTAGAGAAAGCATGCTGATAGCCAAAAGACTGGAAATGCACTTCAAGAGTAATTCATCTTAAAGCAAATCTAAGCCATAGCTATTTTTGATGCAATGACTGAACTCATAACTTAAAGAGTGAAATAGAAACATTTGTCAAGAGCTGCAAACCAGTTGTTGAAAGGCGTGCATTTGTCATGGGATGTTAAATACAGATTTACATAAGTGCAGAAGGTTTTGCTGTGATGAGCCCTTTACAGAAATAGTTAATTAATGTTCAATTCAAGCTTCAACCATGGCAATTAGCAAATCCCATCTCAGTAAAGTGTCTTTAGCAGCCAATATTTGTCATCTGAAGAATAAAACAAATAACATAAAATGGGAGTTACAAATATGGGAGTGATTTAGGGTTTATTAATAATACAAAGAACAAACCTGTTTTCTGTCTCTCCAAGGAATCATTGTAATTTGCAGATTGCAATGCAAACCAAGATGGAGCACAATGATTAATCTGTGAGCTGCAGAATAACTACTATATACATAACAGATGTCTGCTGTGACAAGGGGCATATTACCTCCATGTTTATATTAAGAAAGAAGAGGGACTCAACTGTTTTATACGGGATAGTTGTGGGAAAGATCTCAGAAAGCCCCCTATGAGAAGGTGGGGAATTATAAATATTTGCAAGTGTTTATTCAGGTGCCAAGTACAGTACACTGGTGAAACATGGCCTGAATGCTAAGGGGAGTGAGGGGGAAAACATCTGATCTAAATGTTACTGGATTCATTTCACCATTACGGATATTGACTCAGTTCATCTCACTTGCCTGACACCAGCCCTGTGCCAAAACCTGCATGTTCGTTAACATCAGCTGTACAGATGACAGGATTCTTTTCCAGATTAGATCTTGCTTTAGAAAGAATACTATTAAAGGCAGTTACTTCTGAATAATTAGAAGCACAGGAAGCAGTTTATCTTCATACAGGTGGATAGATGTCAGCCTCTTTGGAGAGATGGCATCAGCTACCTTTCTGCTTTTCTTGTGCTAAGCTTTGGCTTTGGAAGCAGCTGGTGCCTTTGCTCTTCTTCCAACACCACCACCAGTTTATACCAGTAGCCCAGATTCTTCAAGGAACATGACAAGTCCATCTGCCTTTGCCAGGATGGCAAGAGGTAGGTGAACAGTACCACTGCCTTTTAAACGAGCTGCTGCAAGGATTTGGTGCTATCCCCTGCGGCGTTGTTGGGGCTTTTTTTCAACTTCTGATGGGAAAATGAAAGTATTGCTGTCCTGAATGAAAGAAAAAAAAAAAAAAAAACTAAAAAAAACCCAAAACCAACAAACCAAACCAAACAGTGAGACAGATGAAAAAAAAAAAAAAAAAGAAAGATTCATCTAAATTTACCTACATTTGATTATATGTGGGTGTTCCCATGTAAGCTGGGAGTTTCAGGTCTGCCCCACCATGCTCAAACCATCTCATCTAAAAGTGTGGAGCTCTAGTTGTTCTCATGAGCAGTTCTCTACTCTCTATTGAGCACACTGTGCCCACATGGGGCCACCTACATGTAGATATCCAAGTGTTGATGCCCTAATTTACAAACTGGATATACCTGAATTTTGTCTTTATGAAAGAGAGGCTGTGAAAATTAAGACACTACTGAAGTCCTTTGAGATGAGCCTTCCTTTCTCACCTCTACCTCTGAACATCCAGGGAGACTGAAATTCTGGGGGTCCTGTAGGTGTTTATATCCAGTGATTACAGTGTAGGGCAATAACATCCATTCTCTTCTCTGAAAACTGATCCCATCATATAAAAAATGGGGGAGGCGCAATTAGCTGTTTTTCTGCCTTGTTTAACAACTTTGAGCAGTCCAAATAACACACACTTCATTCCAAAATCTTGCTGTTTAAGTTTGCCTCCTAATGAGAAATAGCTCCAGTGCCCATTAAATCAGCTCCCTTTCTTCCCAACCATTGCCTGCGGGGAGCGGGCGTTTGGAAGGGAATGATTTCAGAGCACACCCAGCTCCATTTTACCGCAGGGACACCAGCAGGAAATGATCCCAATTAATTTGCCCTTAAGAATGCTGTCATCTGCATCTACACAGGAAAATCATGGGACCACTGTCAGCTGATGGTTCCTTCCTCCACTGCTTTAGGTATCTGGTAGGAATTATTTTGCTAAATGATGATAAACAAGAGGAAAGAAAAAAGGAAGAAAAAGAAGACATTAAACTCCAATCTGATACACCTTGAGGCATCCTAAAGCTTGGCAAGGAAGCAGGATAGCAGCTGAGTAGCTGGGTATGCACAATGTCAATTAGCTCTGCTTTTCTTACCATTGATGGAATTAACTTCCAATTTCATTTTAAACTGCTTCCAGAAGAACTCTGAAGAAAAAAAAAGATCAATTTATGTTACAGTGTCAGAGAAAATTGGAATAGATAACATCCAATTGGGGAAAAAAAGTACTAATCAAATCTGCACCTTAGCTCAGCAGAGTGACTCACTGACTGACAAAGGTAAGCATGCTGTATATTTGGGCACAAAATATGAAATTCCAACTGACTTCAAAAGTAACAGAATCAGGTCTTTCAGAAAAAACATCTATCAAATATACACTCACTAAAACCCACAAGCATAAGCAAAACTGTATTTATTTCACAGCAGTTATTGGTATAAAAATGCAGTATCACCAGGCAGCAAACAATGTTTGGAAGAAAACTGAGAAACGCTGTACATGTAAGATCTGTAGTATCTGATGCCTGCCAGTTCTCTCCATGCTTCTAAAATATCATTTTTGATTGAGTCCTGGCAATTCTCTGTATATATAAACAGTCCCAAATTACATACAATGTAAAATGTGCCAGGATCAGAAAACAAAGTATTACCGAGAATGACTTTTTCCTACAGAACAGAAATTTTTAAAGGGTTTCCCTTAAACAAAAACTGGAAGTACAACTATAAACTCTGAATCCAATTTCATTTTTAATAAGAAGCCATTTGTCCTGCACTGTCACAGTAGCAGCAACTAAAATTCCCCCTATTAGAGATTATCATCATAAGAGGAAGCAAAAGAGGCACATGAACTCTTCTGTTTAGCCTCTGGACATCTCACATGCATCAGACTACGAAGCAAAGTAATGAAATAACATCACATAGGAGAGATGCAAAATACTATAGAGGAGGATTCCTTTGAAGAGAAAACAATCACCCTGAGCAACTGAGTGGAGAAGGCAGCCAAAGGGAAAGTAAGCCACGATACTGCAAAACACACAGGAGCCCTGACAGATGAGTCAAGTGCCTGATGAACTTACAGGATATCAGAATTACCTAGGTTTGTCTTCTGCACTGAATTTCATGATGGGATTAATAGAATGACTTGCAGCAAAAACAAGACAATATTTGCTAAAGGAACTACTCAGTGTATTTAAAATAATAGACTAGACAGACGAATGCCACAATCTCACTTATTCCTGATTCATCTGTTCTGCCTGAGAGTGTGGAAAGGTGAGAGGAAGGAGAGCAAGACTTCCAGTTTGCAGAGCAGGATATAAACAAGGGATGAAGTACTGTGGTCTCTTACTGTGGTACTCCAGTAATCTACTATAACCTTTCCTTTATTGAAACTGCAGACACAAAGGTCTACACTTACCTTCCAAAACAAAGACAAAAGACAGACCTGAGAAAAAACATAATGAAAAAGAAACCAAAGATGAATAATTTCCAAATAAGAAACACCAAGGGGAAAAACCCAAACTCTTCTACAGGAATAGCCTCCTGGTGTACTTCAGCCCTAACTCCTTTTATTTGTTATAGGAAGAACATAGAAAGCAGCAGGCTGAAAAATGGTGAAATGTCTGAAGCAGGCATTTATACTGAATCTAAACGGTATAAGAGCTTTCAGATCCGAAAAATAGCCTCTTCTTCACAGGTGTGAGAAGCTACAGATGCTGCAAATCAATTGCAAGGTCAATTCTGTCTGAGAATGCTGACGTAATTGGAGAAAGGGCTGTAACCATCTACAAAACAAAGCTGTGGAGCAGCCTCTCAGAAAGAGTAGTGGGACTAGAACTCAAGTCTTTAAAGACAAATTTCTCTCATGTAGATTATATGGCCATCTAGTTTAGCAATGGGTTGGGTTAGGAGGATTCAGGAGGTCTTTTCCAAGCCATGTCTGTATGTCTTCACATAATGAATGCAATGAAAGATAGCAGCTGTAACGCAAAAGCCACACATCACCACTTCCCAGATTTTTTTTCTGAGGTGATCTCTTCGCTTGCAAGTACATAAAGTAGATTCAGAAGGAAATAAGGTAAGGAAATTCCTGCAAACCAGCAGTGATATTTTTTTAGGAAGCTGAAGCATCAAAATTTTTATCAAAACCAGTTACATGGTTGGGAAAGTTTAATTTCCATCCATGATCCTAGTTTTCCAGAATATCAAACTTCATTAAGTCCAAAAGTCAAAATTTGTCTTCAGAAGTGCTTACCATATCACAAATACAGTCCCATTAGCAGTAGGTTCTGGGTACCCAGCACCATAATATTAAGCCAGAAGCCTAAGTCTGATTTTTGGCGTTCAGCTTGGCCCTTCAAATCCTGGCACTGTGTGAGAAAGATACTCCCACTCTCATGCTTGCACCACTTCAACCACTTCTACGTCCTTCCCAAAGGCACATTCCTCCCTCTGACAAATTGGGGGGGTGGTGACAATATTTGGATTAAACTGATCCATCTGGAAGTGATCCAGTTCTAATCAACACTATTAAAAGAAAACCCCATTTTCTGCCAAAAGTTGGCTTGTGAACTCTGATCCATTTTATGTAGCTATTCATGTATGGTCAGACAAAATGGAAAAAACAACTGCTGTCTTCCAACATATTAAAAAGATTCAGAACAGTTCAATCCCAATCATCACATTTGAAAATGTGTTCACCACACTTGCAAAAATTTAGGACCACCTTTTATTTAATTATTTCCAGGAAATAATGGAAGATTTCTATTAAAAGTTAAATCCCAGGACCACTGTTAGCAGAATGCACAATGTATGAAATCCTGGTTTAATACAGCTTTCAGGAGTTAGATTTTCACCATGATCCAAGACTTAGTTTGAAACATGTCTGGTTGTTAGTTGAACCCATTACTATAAAAGTAAGCAATACTGTAGTGACAGAACATGTGAACAGCTGAAAGAAATAGAATCATGGGTCCTAACCAAATAAAAACCTTTCATAAAGGAAACATTCCAAAATTTATTTCCAAACAATGGTTGACTGCAACCAAGTAATTCACACCCTGTTGTGAAACAAACATTTATAATTTCTAGCAGACACTAGGGCTCAGAAGCAAACAATGATCCTCCTTTCATTCCCCCTCCTTTTCCAGGCTAGTTTACAAAAAAACAGTGATTAAGAGTAGCACATATTAAGTCAAAGAACTGAACTCACTCATAGCTCTAAGGGGAGAGTGGCTTAAGTAAAGGTATTTTTTCCTCAAGTGCTATTTCTAGCAGAACGCTCTTAAAAAATAATTTAAAAAAATATCAAACCACAGGCTTCAAAGCCAGCTTAACACTTCAAAAAATCACTTTCTATCAAAAGTATTTTTGGCATGAGCTTTGGCTATTGATTTCAGCACTCCTTCCTCCACAGGCTGGTATGCTGTAACAGAGCAGATACATGCATGGACCTCACATAGGTGACAGTGACTGTACACGCTAATTTTGCAGTTACTTGAACTTGCAAGGAGCTCAAGGACCAAGTGAGAGCAACAGTCACATATGCTGTGTGTTAAAATAATCACAACTTTTGCTCAAAATGACTTTACACTTCAATGCAATTAATATTTTCCTATTGAAACTATTGAGCAAATTTTAGCCATAGTCAGTCAATGAATGCTATAAATTGTTGAAGGTACCTCTAATAATATTAATAAAACCCAGAATGGTTAAAGTCAAAGGTTTTTGCTAAAACTGGTGAGTGACAATTTCTGACACTCTCTTAGGCAGGTGGGTACAAGGAACAGCAATTAAATGTAAAGCACTTGAGGGCACAGGCCTGCAAGATCCCAGCAGGCTTCCTTCTGGCTTTCACAGGTGGGTCATCCTTTTCCTCAGCACTTCTCCATTGTTAGACAACTAACCATAGGTCTTGTTTTCTCTCTGGCATTATACCTGGCCAGTGTCAGCTTGGTATAATGGGAAGCAGCTTGCTCGTGAGTCATCCTCAAGCAGGTCAGAAGTTTTTTAAGTCTCATTAATCCCTGAAAAGTTTGGTCAATTTGAGAAATCCGTATGGAGTAAAGACCAGTCTGCTTGTGGGGCAATGAAACCTTAGCAAAAGCAAAGTTTCTAGATTTTTAAGCATTCCTGATATCAAAGAAGAATTAAAATGCAATTTTTTTTTATTTTTAATCATTAACATTTTCTGGTTGATCTTTCACTTTGTTATAAAACTTGAGACTGTTTTCATTATACCTAGCACCTGTGACTGACCATTATACCTGTGACTGAGATACAAACTATGGCATTTCAGAGGTTTGACTGCCATGCAAAGATAGCATGTATTTCTTATATCACTTATAGCACCATCATGAGTGTGCACATCCTAGTGGAAAAAATTGGCTATGTTCTGAAGATGTTAGCTACTGTTGAGTTTCTCTGTTCAAAGAACAAAAGAATTTATTGATGCCTGACAAGACTTCTCCAATTTTACAGAAATCTGAAGAATCTGCTACTGCCCAGTAATAAAAACAGAACAGAAATACAGTAATAAAAGCACATTAGAAACAAAGTTACATGTAAATTATTTTTTATTATGAGCTGTTCTAAAATGCCATTCTAAAACTTCTCCTTTTAAAACTTTATCTGAAAGTTTTTGCCCAAATTAAACTTAAGGATCTGAGAGTTTTTAAAGGTAAAAATTTAAATATTTTTACTGCTGTAAATGGTCTGTAGCATGCCATGTTTCAGCTGGATTATTTCAGGTTTCTGCATGAACATGTTTGCTGTCTTATTGCCTCCCTGTGGCATTCTATAAATAAAGACAATTTAGTTTTAATGTAGCCCTTTGATATAATCTGTATGGAGCAGAAACTTTTCTGTCTGTCTATCTATCCATCTATTTTCATGGTACTTAGAACAGTAAAGACTCAGTTGGACTCTGTGTAGTACAAGTATGTACAGCAAGGATGCTATAGAAAGTGAAAGATAACTGATGTGTGGCTTCTGTTGCATCATTCTAAGCATTACTTAAATTCTGAATTTGAGGTTGTTGTAGAAAATCGGTGATGCTCTGAAAGAATTGGCCCCAGGAGTTTGTTTTGCTTTCACTTAGGAAGCTGGCAGTACAACTGCCAGGATGCTAAAAAACATGTCTCTTGCTTTTTTGTCTTGCTCAGAGAAAGGAAATGCTTGCCTGTTGCGGTTCTGATTAGTATAACATGGTTCTTCTGCTGTGAGGGGCAATAATGCCCTCAAAACAGAGGGAATAGTTAGTCAAAGCCTGCACTGAGATTTTTCCCTGTAGATTTTCAGGATTTGTAACATGAGGGTAACATATCTCTGGCTCTTATACTAATCCCCTGAAAGTCACTACCACAGTCCTTCCCTCTATTCACCACTTCGAGCAAGCAAACTGGAAACAATAAAAAGATTTCAGAGAAAAGCCATTCTGTCTCCTACCACTGTGCATAATTCCCAGATGTTTCAGTGCAAGTTCAACATACCTGCAGGAGGGAAGAAGCAGCAGCTTATATCTGTGAAAGCTCCAAGATGGACCTTGTCCTCCATGCTCAGAGCTCCCCATGATTTCTCACAGGCTGGATAACTTAATTAACCCCAAGGACAAACTTATTAAGCAAATGATTGTGGAAACCTGAACCAAAGCTCAGCAAACAGGGCTCTGTGTGACTTGGGTCATATAGCAGTGTTTGGATGAACCTGAAGCTTAGTTTTCTGCTCTTGTTGTTGAACACACCTAACCATGCCAAGACTTGGCCCACTGTTTGTGTGTTTAGGTGTGCCAGAACAACCAGATAGCTAGACTTCACCTAGACCTTACATGAGGAAGTAGAAATGAAAGCTTTAGAAATTCCAAAACATAGCAGGGAGAAATGGCATTACATACAAAATCTGCACACTATAGGGTAAAAAAAAAAAAGGAAAAATATATTCAATTACACACACTCTTTAAGGTTTATTTGTGTCTTTTTCCTACCAATTCTATCCCCCTAAGCACTCAGCATAGAAACTAGGCTCACTGGGACCACTTGCATCCTCATTTCATGCCATTCAAAAGTTCAGCTGGATTGAGTAGTATGTTTCTGGGGGAAGGAGTTAGCACAACCACCACTTGCAAATTGTCTATGGAAAAAAAAATAGAGAAAAATTGAATGGATCTTGAAAATTGAATGGACCACATTTAGTGAATAAAATACTGAAGTTCCCTCATACATGGATTCCAAAGGTAAACTGGCTTCTTCAGCTCCATGTGTGTATATAGAAATACAAAACCACACAAGGTTATAAAGCAGAAGCTATACTATGTTTGCTTAACAAATGAAATATAGATACTTAAATTCAAATTAAACACTCAAGTCTGTTATTGTAGTAGAGCCAAACCAGTGAAAAATCCATAGAATAAATAATCTATATAATCCTCCGGATAAAGTAATTCAGCAGAATAACTCATATCAGCTCCAAGAATTTGCTTGTGCCTGTCTGCATGACTAGGTCTCAATCTTTAAACTGCAAATAGAATATGCAGTTATCTTCTGTAGGGCTTTGCAATTGCTTTCTTCTAAATTGGTTGTAGGATTCATTTGGTCCTTCATCTGGATGGGACAAGATAGGTCATACAGAAAGCCTTGTTTGCTATTTGAGTTCAGATTTTTGCAATCAATTTCATAATAGGATTATGCTTAGGGTCCGTTCAATTACCTCAGCACAGAGCATATAGTTTTCTGTGGCACTGTGCTTTACAGCAACACTCCTATTTGTTTTGTGACACAGAATAATGTTGTTTACTCCCTCTGTATTTATTGTTATTGGCATGTAGCCCCAGTGACATAACACTGAGTGTGTCCTTAAAAAAGATGAGAGAAAAAGGTAGACATCTTTCCCAAGCCAAGTGTACAACATGAAGAAGGGATAACTGCTAGAAAAGAGATACTCTGCTAGAAGGAGATATACTCTGACTGCTTATGAGATTTAACTCAAAACCCTTAGAAGCATGAAGGGTTAGCAGTCAAAAAAGGGAAAAAGCAGGAATAAGTAAGATCACACTTGTCTGAAATCTGAAATTTCATTGCTGATTTCCATAAGAACAAGAGACACTTCTTGAAAAATCCTGATGGACACTGGCTGTAACTGCTCCATCAGCCTACGACAAGGTCCTGAGGGCTCCCACAGAAAGCTTTCAGGCAGAAAACAAGCAGCACTTGGTTTTGGTGTTGTTCTTTTCTTTCCTTCTCTTTCTTTTTTTTGCCTTGCCTTGCCTTGCGGTTTTATTCTAGGCTCTGTCCAAGTTCTTTGATCCCAGACTTGTGAGGTTTAGACAACAGTAATACTGCGGGTCAAACTTTAGCAGTTATATCCGGTGCAAGGATACGAACGTCAAAAGCTGTGAATACCGCATATAGCAGCTCAGGACTTCGACCTACCCCTCTGCCTGTGTGTATCGACCCGAGCAGTGCAGCTCCGTGCCGCCGCAGCGAGCCCCGAGCGCCGGTTACCGCCTACTCTCCGCCGCCCGGAGCCGGGGTCTGGGAGGGTCCTGCTCGGATGCTTACAAAGTGGAACAAAAGACCCCCAAAGCCTAAACATACATCTGAAAAATTCTTCTACCACTTAGCAGTCCAGCGGTGAAATAACACGTAAACAGTCTGGAGCCAAAACTCAGAAGTTTTTAGTAGAGCCATAAGAAACAGGGATTTGTTCTCACTGATAAGTGTGGGTTTATTTTATTTTTTCTCCTTGAAATTCATTCTTGGAACAAAGATTTCTCCACAGATGAAAAAATATGTATATAACTGACAGAGCTTCTCAAAAAGTTTGTTTCAATCTTTATTATTAGTATTGCTGCGTAATGCAACGGAACTCTTTTTTTTTTTTTTTTTTTTTTTGTTGTTGTTGTTAAGTTTAAAACCTTAATGTGCTTTTTGCCCATTGAAAAGCAAGCATGCACCTGATCTTTGCATATGGGGAGAAACCAGACAATACCACTGTCCTGGGTTCAGCAGTAGCAGTCATTTTTTCTTCTTCTTAGTAGCTGGTGCAAGCACTGTGTTTCTGAGTTTCGGCTTCGGAATAGAACTGATAACAGCAATGTTATCAGACAGGTTTCACACAAGCATACTTGAAGCATTGCTCTTTTTGTGAGGAAAGGGTTGAACAGTGCATGAACTATGCTACATGGACGTAAGGAAAGATCAGATGCTCAGACTAACTACCAAGGCAAAACTACCAATGTGAAAAGACATACTTTGAGATTTTTACATCATCTGGTGCAGATAAGAAATGAGGTTGATCATTTAAACTGAACCTTCACCTTTGACAATGCAGAGAGTGTTCAGTAGGGCTTTCAGAAATGCACACACAAACCCTTTCCCAAGGGCTTTAAAATCCGAACAGTAATATTTTAAATCAGCTGAAACATCCACAGAATGAGACAAAATCTTCTCAGGTTAAAGAATGGATTCTTTGGCAGTACCCTCCCTCCTACTCCAGTCTACCTACATGCACACGTACTCCAGACTACAATCACATGAATCACATTTGGAAACCTTTCTCTCACAAATGCCAGTTGTTTCCCACTTTTGATGGATCAGATTTTTTTCTGCTAAAGTTGCATTATATAAAGCATATACTTTCAAGGACCACTAATGACTTTTATATGACTTCCCTACACATGTAGGTGCCCTCAGCTGCTTTCACAACAGTGCTCATATCTCTGAAGGCAGGCAAGTTCTCTGCAAGGACTGAACATACCCTGTGTCTTGTGTGTTTCCTGTGAGTATAAATTTCTTAACAATTGCTCTACTGCTATAATGGAAGAAGCTTGTGAGGGCCAGATTTTACAATAGAATGACAGGCTAAAGACACACCTGGAAGAAAGTCTCAGTTTTCAGCAAAAATTTACATGGCCAACTTTGCAAATAAAAGCCTAGTGTTTCACGTGGCCTTGTTTCAAAAATCCCAGAGGGAGTTCAGTTGTTTCCACTCCAAAGAAGCAAACTATTTTGCTTCTTTGAAAAAAAAGCAAAAAAGAAAGCAAAAAAGAATGAAAGCAAGCAAGCATGAAAGAAAGGAAGAAACAATCTCTCTCCCTTGCTTTTTGGTCTGTCTTTATTTCTTTCTTGCTTTCTGGCTTTCTTTCTTTTTTTTTTTTTTTTCCAGTTCTATGTTTTTCTTCCTTTCTTTCTGGTAACCCTACTAGCCCTAAATTTGAAGATACCATGAAGAAAGAAAGAACAGCACTGCACCAACATTAGTCCTTCAACACCTTTCACATCTAGGACAAGCACCCTGCTGCAGGACATCATCCTGTGCTCCAGGATATCGTAAAAATTAGGGTTATGGTTAGGATTAGGATTCAGAGAGCCACAAAGCCTACAGCTCCAGAGACACTGTGGCTGCTAAAGGCATGCTATGGGGAGCTCAGTACTGCACCGACGTTGCTCCTTCAACACCTTTTAAATATGGGACACCCATTCTGCTGCAGGACATCAGCCCAAGCTCCAGGATATCATAAAATTAGGGTTATGGTTAGGGTTAGTACTCAGAGAGCAGCAAAGCCTACAGCTCCAAAGATACTGCAGCTACCAAAGGCATGCCAAAGGGAGCACAACACTGCACCAGCATTGCTGCTGCAACACGTTTCATAGAATCATAGAATCATAGAATAGTTAGGGTTGGAAAGGACCTTAAGATCATCTAGTTCCAACCTCCCTGCC
>JBCJKH010060494.1:0-15655 GCA_039877255.1 Loriculus beryllinus | reverse complement strand
TTCAAGGCCAGATGGGTCTTGAGTAACCTGACCTAGGTCCAGTCCCATGGCACGGGAATTGGAATTAGATGATCTTTAAGGCCCCTTCCAACGCAAACCATTTTGGTTTTGTGATTTACGCAGAAATTACTGTAGAGCATCAATAGGGGGAAGCAGTGAACACATTTTCATTTACTAAATTTCCTCATAGCGTACATTGCTGGCATGGATCAGCAGAAGACAGTCGTGCTCAGTGTTTAACAATACATGATTTTTCCAGAAACACCCATATGACTCCCTACAGCTTCACTTTGAAGACATTCCTTTGGTTTTTGAAAGCCAGGAAGTAAAATACAATGGCTAATCCCAGATTTACTTTGAGACATGACTGGAGGAAAACATGGTCCATTGGTTTTTCATTCCCATTTGTTTAAATCTTTTGTCTTATTTGTATATGGAAAGTCCTGAAGCTGATAAGAAATACTTTGATTGAAAAAATCGGAACAGTTTTCCAAGTGAATTGACTTACTTGGACCAACCCTATTCAAAAATAACTTTTTCAACAATCCCTAATCTTGGTAGTCAGTTTCTTAACAGTTTTTTGTGTTTGTTTAACATAATATGCATCCACCCAGATTATAATTTCAGAATATAAATATTTTTCTGGTCTTTTAACACAAGTGACATGAATAGTGAACATGGCATGGGTACTGCTTCCTACATTAACACCTTCTTTGCTCTTTGTAAACACACATTCATACAGCCTTTTTGGTACCTTTAATATTACTTGACACCAAGTAGAAATGCTACGTTTAATTTTTTCAATCAGATTTAAAGGCTTCATCCTTCTAAACAGCATAAATGAGTATCTGCAGTTTAACTATAACTTATGTAGTAAACAGCTCTTCCATTCTGCACTTCAGGGTTGTATTTGCATCATTTAATCAATTATTGTGACATTCTTAGGCAATAGTTTTTTGCAGTTTTGCATATCATAAAGCAATAAGCTTTTTTGTTCTTGTTGTTTGCTTTTGACGAGACACAGAAATGGACAGTGCAGCCCCAGTCTAAACAGGGGAGTGGGAAGTGGGAATGCTGCAAAGCTCCATGACATTACTACCTGGCAGCTCAGCACATTCTTTCCTCACTTTTTTGCTGTAAATCTCCATCTGAACACGCATGCTTCGCAGCTCATTATCATTTTTGTATTAAGAGGCAATAATGACACCGGAAGATAAGTCAAAAAAAGCTCACACTTTGTTTCCTAGCTTCTGTAAGCAGAAGATTCAAGACCAATGGAGTCACAAGAGAAGTCAGTTTCTCTTCACTCTGTGACAGCTATCCAGACTGTCCCAAAGAGGCACTGGCATAACAGCTTTGTTTGCTTTATTCCTACATAGTAACTAGAAAAAATTGCTGACCTCCTGAACAGGGTTCAAAGAGCCAACGCTATACTGAAATGAAGGTTTTTCACAGAGTGCCACCCAGAACAGGCCTGTCTGCAAATAAATACATACTAACTAACAGTACGTGTTTCTGACAAAACAGAACCAGAGTTGTATCATGGGTAGGATTACCAAAGGAAACTTTAGGCAGTAAAGGTAAAAACTGTAGTGACAGAGCAAAGGGAAGGGCTTAAACACAGCTAAATACTTGAGGACTAGTCAAGCAGAAAGTCTGATGATACAGCAGACTGAGAAATCTGTATCGCTGAACCTTGACTGCCAAGAAGAAATGCAATTCTTTATGAAGTTCAGAGAAGTGGGCAAATAGTGTATACTTTAAGAAGGAATTTTTTAAACAGGGGTAAAATTGTTGCCCTGATATTTTTTAACATCGCAAGAGTGTTCACATCTTCTAAGTCATGAAAAGCCAGCTTCAAAGAATCTGCACACACACCATAGAAAGTTAAAAAAATATCTACTCTGGAAAGAAAAATTATATGCTGAGACATTCATCCAAGATGAAATGATCAGGTTTTACATACAGAGATGGAAAGTATTGATATCATCAGCCTGAAGAGATAACTTATACATCAGTTTCCCCCTGTGCATTTTTGCTTATGTCAGCATTTTGCAGAAATGGCAGGAAGTTAAGATAGTGTAAACCTCAATATCAGTCGATAATCCAAAGCCTGTGAAAAGCTGCAATATACAGTTATCTAGAGCAGTAGAGATGACCGTGTTGGCCACTATGAAGCAAAATTAATCCAGTCAATGAAGAGCTTCCTTTTGAGAAGCCTGTGTTCTTCCTGCCAACACAGGTTCTGAAAATCTTTTTCTTGAGCTAAAGTACCACCCCAAAAAGGATAACAAGAAGCAAGTGTTTCTGACTCAAACACACTCTTGCTTTCAAAGAGTGGGTTTTAGGCTTCCTGATTTAAAGTTGTATCATGACCCACTTGTTCTGAAGTAGGTCAGTCTGTGGTATGTTGAAATAAATGAAAAAGGCCAGCCCAAGAGTAGTCTGAGCAAAGGGAAAGATACAGAAAGCCACTTCCTATTTCTGTTATGGTTTCTGTTAGTAACGGGTACAATGAATTTTTACTAAATGGGAGTTTTTGCATGCTGTCCTTTCTCATAATTGTCAGGTTTGTCAGATGCAGAAGGACCATGCTCTGATATTTCCTTGTTTCTACTTTGAATTGGGAAGGTTTAGGCAATTTTTTTCAAGGTTTTGTTCTGGAATAGATAACCTGCTTCCTCTTGCCCAAACAAACAACACTATGCACATGTACTTCCCTGTGCATTGTTAGAGCTCCTTCTCACTTCTGCTCTGTTATTTCCAATGCTATTCATGACACCACAGCCATTAAAAATATAAAACCATATTACGTGTATAAGGAATATGATCTTCTGGGCGTCTGCTTTTTGATAGGTAAGAGCTATTGTGGAAGAAAGAGCTGACTGTGTTACAGAACAAGAAACATGCTCTCTTTCACAGAGATTGTTTTTCATTCTTACATGGCTGCTTTCATCTATTTTGAGTGATCTAAAATTAAAGGGAAAAAAATACAATTTGCCTAGAAAGTCTGTCACCTACAAGTTTCTGTTCACATGAATGGATGCATATGCTTTTTACCTACAGCGAGATAAAAACAAATACCAGAAAGGAACTGTAGTTCTCTTCTTAGCTTTTTCTTAAATCTTCCACTTCTGACAAACTGCTTACATATCACACGCAGTCACGCAAATTCCATACATTCTTACTTGTTTCATTCAAGTTTCACTTAGTTGAAAAACTTATTCTTTGTTGTCTGCTTTTTAGAGGAGAGCCTTTCTACAATATATTCATCTTCTTATCATGGTCCAGACTGTAGGGGTCTGAAGATGCTTTGGTTAAGCAAAGCTGACGGTGTCAGGTAATTGCGCAAGTATTCTGCAGTCAGATTTTCTGACCTGCAAGGTGAAAGTGAGTTATTTGGATGCACCTAGTGAGGAAAATAGATAAGCACTTCTATACATATCTAACATGCAACTGAGTCAAGCCATTTTGAATCGGGAGGAAGCAAAGAGCTCCTAAAAAATAACAGAATTACTAGTGAGGCTGCAATAGAATTGCAAAATATAAATAACTACTTTGTATTAAAAAACAACAGCTTCATTAAAGTGAACTTGTTTTCATCTCACCATTGTTTTTAATAAAAAAGTTGAAATAACTCATTTTGTGTTTCTATATTTCATTTTTATTATGCCAGTAATTCATTAAGAATTTCACATAAACCATCATACTTCCTATATATCTATATGCCTTCACTATTTCATTTTGTGTTTCTTGTTTTCTAAGTTTCTTTATCATCATTTTGAAGTACTTTGTATGGATGTGCAATATATATGCATATCATCCATTCATTCTAATTAGCATTAAAACAGTACTACTCACCTTCAAATTCATAAAACATTTATGCCTACTTTTGTACCAATTTGGAGTATGCTATAGAGTGAGCAACCTGAGATTTGCAGTATCTCAGATGTCTTTGAGATTTGGCTTGTCTCTGCAAGACATTTTGACCATTTATTCCTAGTCATTATAATACGAAACATTCAGATACCCACTGGAACACATATTTTTAAGCCAGCTCTAGTAAACGTACATTTGAAAGAAGTAATCAAGTAATAAAGTATATAGCTAAGATATAATTATTTTTCAGATCTGCATGACAAACTTTTAAATGAACATTTTGATTAGTATTTCTTAAGTACAGCAATATAACAAAGCTTACTCATATGTGAGAGATTGACACATTTGAGTGAACAGTTGAAGTAATCACACTGACCACTCTACAGCTCTCATTTATCTGTCACATTAAATCTACCATTCTCAAATTGCCATTTACCTACTTTGTAAGTTTGTAGCGTTCTCACTAGCTTTGTGCCTGATAACTGATGCTGCAAGCATATTAAATTACTAGTTTAATCTTGACACTGTAATTGACAATTTCACTGCAAATGGACCACTTACTTTAGCCGTCTCCACTGACACAACTCTAATAATATGGCTGGACTGGTCTTATCTGCTTCTTACAGATTTGTAAAGTTTCTTTGCCCATGATACCTAATGATGCTATCTGCTGTCATCTCAATATTTGAACTCTTGGTACAGAGTTTATACCCTTGCAAGTCATATCCCTTCAAGAAAAATCTATTTTTTGTTTAAATTTTGTCACCCAGAAGATAAAGGAAGAGTCTAATGCAATTTTGTTGTACTTGACCTATTTCGTTTTATTTGACCATCCCACACATAAGACTTTTGAATAGACATAAATGTTTTGCTTTGGCTTCTGGGCACATGCCCAGAAGAGAAGATAGGTATATTTGTGATGTAAATTGTAACTGAAGTTTGACTCAGAAATAAGAAATACTCTAGGCTCTATTTCATACACTTTAATACATATCTTCACTAATCATGGTGCCCCTAGTTTTGCTACCTCAATGTTTCTTGTTTCCTAATTCACTTTATCCTGTAGCTATTTATCTATCAAATTGATCCTACCATTCAGGCTTTCCCACCAGGGAGCCAAAGTGCTGGGCTACACTGTTCCTGTTTCCAGAAGCTGATTTGTCTCTGCCTTATTCTTACTATGGGCATGTCCTACCAAGAGAGAAATTCTTTGCAGGCTGAGGAGCACCAAACTAACAGAAAGGCGTATCTGATATCCTAATAAAACTATCTATGTGTGTCTTTTCAGTCACCATGGCACAGGAAACAGTTAATGTTAGCCCCTGAGCAAGCTATATCAGCTCTGAAGCCCATGGGACTTTACATCCATTTCCAGCAGAAAGAAGTGAAGAAGGAAAAAAAAAATATAAACCAGATAGAAAGAGCATACACATCTTCAGATTCAGCTGGAACAGCAATTTTTTTCAATGAAGTGGCACAAGATTAGAATTTTTGATAACAGAAAGCAGTGTTCATTGCAAGAAACAAGGCATTAACCTGCCCTTTAAATTTCACTACAGCTGCTACTCAAAAACGCATGCAAGTAGCTTTGTCTTTTGTTTTCCAAGGCTTTGTCTGTAATTTTGATGGCTAGAAAAAAGAATCACCATGAAGCTTAGATTTTTTAAGTAAATCAAGATAGTTGAGGAGATGGAGTGTTGTGAAAACCTAGTACACTGAAACGAATTGGATCCAAAGGTCATGCAACAGATTTAGCAAAGAGATTAGGGTGCAAGCCCTCTTTTCCTCACTTCTGTATGTGCAGCTGTGTGGTCATGATGGTAGGTGAAATTCCTCTACTATAGGACATGCATTGTAAGTGTATCCAGCAAAATTCCATATACAGGACACTCCATAGAGCATATGTGGGTTTTTTCAAGGGATCTCAACCCACACTATCAATTGTCTCCTTGATACAAGGTGGGGGAAAGAAGGGGAGAAGAAGAGTTTTCAACTTAAATTTATGAAGTAGCAAAATTTCAGGAACACCAACATGTAGATAGAAATGCTTACAAATGAAACTGTTTCTTCATTTTGGAGGCATAACTGAAGTAATATAAGCAAAACTATATAAAATCTGTTTTAAATTTAATAATAGCCATTAACAATAGTATTTTAGTCTCTACTTTTCCGGTGACATATTTGCTTTTTAAGTATAGAGTATTCTAAATTTGAAATGACGTTTTTAAATTAAATATGTGTTTTGGATTGCATAATCTGAATAATGATATAAATTCAAAGAAGCTAAAAAACTATTAAACAAGTGTTTGGGTTTTGGTTTTTTTTTTATGTTAGTTGCTACATGAGCAGTACACTATGCTTAATATATAATAGCAGCCCAGTATCATTTTTCTTGTATATTGTACCTACATGTTCTAGTGCCTGCAACTCTTGGTGAGCTTTGAGTGAAAGCTATCTGTAATTAATAATGCAGAAGGAACAAACACAGCAATTTAAAAACTTATAACAGAGTTAGGGCTGCAACACTGGACAATTAAGGCTGACACTTCCCAGAAGAGAGCTATCACAAGATCATGGGAACACAGATCATACTTTTCCACTTATGCACCATCATACCACTATAATTATTTAGTAAACTTAGCATAAACAATGCACTAGTTTTAGTCGGAAGACTAAAGACTTCTTCTATGATTCATATTTTTGGCAAAGAATGTTGCCTGTAGCCTGGTATTTTGAGTAAGACCGCCAGGGTGTAACAGCTGAGCTCAGCATACGGAAGGCTTGTTACAATTGATCATCTGTATTGTTCTGATGTTTATCCAGCTGGGTGTATGCCCTTAAAATCAAATGACAGTGTCACAAGCCTAAAGCCCTTCTTGGTGCATGAATTCCCCGATTCATTTCTCAACTAAATCACAGCTGAACAATGCACTCCAGTTCATCAGAAGTGCAGATTAGTTACATGTGGGCTCATGGATATTCATAACTGAAAATAACTGACCAATTATCAACACCCCTATGACAGAGCTAAAAGTGTCATTGTCAATAAGCACACCGGTAACGCTTGGGTTTCAGATATACTTGAAAATATACATACTGCAAGCGAAGAAAGGCCTTCATCCATTTTTCTCTTTGATTTGTGCATGCCTTACAACCCACTTTTGTGTGGAAGATGGAAAAAACAAGACATGAGGAACAAAAAGTAGTCTTCAACTGATTGGAGTTACCATCAAGTGAACAGTAATGCAGCAAATAATTTGCTAGTACTTGTCCAGCAGATGAGATGTGGCAGGTTTTATGTTTTAACAGCAATATTAAATCAGCACAAGGTTTGCTATTCGTTACAAAAAAAGTCATTTTCCATACAATGCTAAGTTATTTTGTTGCTTTTTGCTGGACTGAGAGAAAAAAAAATATTAAGAAATGAGCAAATCTAATTATGATTCCATATAAAAAAATTTTCTGTGAAAGATCCCAAGCTAATGAAATCCTGCAATGTCCTGACTGGGAATGCCGTGAGACTGCTTTAGGAAAAAGATTAAAAAAGGAATTTAAAAAGAAGAAAATAAATAACACAAAATAAACAAAGAATTGCACAAATAGGATTTAAAAATAATTCTACAGCAGGCACAGGAAAGACTGATCTCAATGCAGTGAGAACGGGTGGCTTTGGAGCTGGAGCATGAAGTTCTGCTGAGACTTTGAAGGGAAGGCTCTTACATCTGTTATTCAAATGGTATCCAAGCACTAGGAAAAAGCCTTCTTGGAAATTTGCAATTAAAAAAAATCTGTTGTGCTTTCTCTAATTATATAAATGAAAGAGGGAAAGACCCCATATGACCACCTAATACTGCATCTCACATTATTCAACAGAATTCCACACGCTGAATTAGGAGTTGAGGGCCAAAGATACAGAGGAAAAAGAAACTTACCTGTACAAATGCAGAACAGCCCCATCAGAGTTATCAGGTGTTCCTGGAAATGGTCATGATTTTCAGAGCTCTCAGAACTTTTAATAAGCCACTGTAGGTCACTTACAAAAACCATGCCTCTGATATGATGATTTTGGTGATACAAATAGGCATTATAAGCAAGTGCTGTATCCTCAGGAATGCATGGATGGACATGTTAGTTTTACATTAAATTTCCTACCAATAACATAACAACCTTATCAATCCATGTTAATGAGCATAGAAACCAACTTTGCATATTTTCTTTTTCCTCCAATAAGATGGGTTGCAAAAAAATATTCAATCAGAATAAGAGGAACTAAAAAAGTCCCATGAGTCATAGGTCTCTGGGTAAAGCATCTGGGGTTTGGTGGCAACAGAGCCATGTCTGACAAGAGGAAGGATGAGCTACAGAAGCAATAGAAAACTTTTAACAGGTGTGAATGCTCTTGTGTAATTGTTTCAGCTGGTGGCTCATGGGCAAAGGAATTCAATTCAAGGGGAAATTATCTTTTTCAATTAAAAAATAAATATGCCACAGAAAGAGCAGATTTTAACATTTATTTTTTTAACTCCAATTTCCATATTTTTCACAAGCAGTTTTGTTTAAGAATAGTTCAAGAAGTATTATAATGTTAACTACAGTTAAAAGAAAACATTTTGGCACAAGACAGTGCCAATATAACAAGAAAAACAATAAATAACCCACTTTACACATGCTGAACAAAAAAAATAACATGCAATAAACTTAAAATTCATACCCTGTACAACCACTTAGGGTAGCCCTTTCTAAATAGTACTCATATCCTATTAGTAACATACACATATTCATAAAAATAGAAACTTTAACAAAATGCTTAATTCAAGCAACACAGCGATGCAATATGAATCAATTCAAGAAGTTAAATGGTCCCAAGGAAGCCAGAGATAGTGGTAAGCACACAACAGTGTACAAGATGACGATCTCAAACAAAATGTTGAGTGAAGGAGTTCCTTAGCCATGCTTGTTCATTTCCCTGCTAGAAACCGTATCACATTGACATCTTCTTGAGCTTATGGCTGTTAAAAGAATGAGAGAACACACATAAATAATGACCTCAGCCACAGGTCAATTATAGATTTCTGTCTCTAAGGTACAGCACCACCTGAGAGAACAGCTCAGACAGAAAACGAGACATGTGACATAACTGTCCCCAAGAAGACTCTAAAAAAGAGTAACCATGTTTGACCAGAGATGGAAAGACAAATATTTTCTGCATTGCCATCAGAACTGGCATTCAGAAGATGTAAGAAACAGGCTTTCATACATGCTCTGTTTTCATAGGATGGTAGCATTTAAATTTTTTTAATTCCTACCTCAGGAAAAGAAGATGCTTCTTCACCCATCCCTCTTTAGGATTTACACAGGCGTTCAACCCACTGTAGGTGTGGAAACTGGAAAAGAAATAATGATAAAAAGATCAGTAAGCCATTAGACACCTCTGCTGTTGAATACAATGAAGATGCATTCGGTCTGAATCATGCATCATAATTACTCTATATAATAAATAATAGCAATTGCTTTTGTAAATGCCAGTTAGATATGGGATGCTCTACAATCCCTCCGACACTATATGAACAAAAAGAAACAATTAAATTTAAATGTAACAGCTGCTTCAGTCATTTTTCGCACCATAAAGTTGTGCTCAATTTATTGGAACTCTTAAGACAAAGAACTTTTCTGGATGCCAAAAGTGATTCGTGAGACTAAGGACAATAGTTGCTGTCAACTATTAGGAAGGCTAAAACCTTGTGGGAAAAAAAAATAGATCTCTGTGAATTAAGCAAACTCTTGTCATTTATGTGCCTGTTAAGGGGTTTTGGCAAGGGAATACTCTCTGTTGGCTAGAGATGAAGCATGTCTTTGCTTGCACAGCTGAATCCTAAAATGTCAGATTTATTATTTACACTGTACAGCTGTCCTAAGAGTTAATAGTCCTTATCAAATAGAGGGTTTGCTTACAGGTATTATATACAATTTATTCAGTTAATTTAACCTTTTGAAAAAGCAAGAAAAAACATGCTTATATTGTTGAAATTACTGTGTGTGCCCAAGCAGGCATCTTAAGACTAATATATGTCAGAAACAAAAAAACCCAGAAGATCTTCTAAAAAGTAACTTACATGATTGCATGGATATCGCAGACTTCACTGGAGAGCTGTTCAGTATAACCCTTTAGGGCCCACCGAGGTAGACGCACCTTGGTGTAAGACAGGCAGCAATCCTGGTTGCTTTGTGCTGAAATGAAGCAAAATGACAAAGTAAATAAACCCTATTTGGACCATGCTGCCATGCTGCCTAGAGCACTCACTGTTCAGTTCCCTGACTGTCCAGCTCCTCATCGACACAAGAAGAGGATTAGGCAGCATATTTGGCTGAAAAAGTCCCTTCCTCCTCACCCTCATGCTGCTGCCAGCTGTGAGCATGCACACCCCAACATGTCTAGCATGCTGTAGGGTGGCACCCAGAATCACTCTGTGGGGCTGAGTGCCCAAGCTCACTTACCTTCAGAGGTGCCACACAGGAGCAGTGCCAGGAGCCCCAGCATGGAAACCAGGACCAAGCTCTTGCTGCTAAAGCCAGCCATTTCCACTCCACACAGCCGCTGTGCTCTAGTGAGTGCTCAGCTGCTGCCTGCTTCTCTTGCCAGCCTTGCCGCACCTCCACCTGCTTATAAAGGGGTGGCAGAAGCCGCGGGAATTCACCTGCGGGCGGGTTCCTCTGTCATCAGTGGGTTTTCCCATGTCAATTTCCATCATGCCTAATTTGGCCCCTTCCTGGTGCTATAACTGGAGATAACAGTGTGCCGGGGAGTACTTTTTTTTCTTTTTTTATTTAAGTAGGTTAGAAAACTCAGCCAAAAAGAAAAGGAAATACAGAGCTGTGAGGTAATGGTTCTGTGGGTGAAGTATTTGCATTTTTAGGGGTAGGAGTGTGGGTTGTGAAATGAGGAAAGTCAAATGTAGGTAACTCTCAATGTTACCTACAGAAACTGCAGATCTGTTGTGTTCTAGTTTATTAAACCGAAGTTGGGGTGAGAGGGAGGTGGGCCTAACCCATCCAGTTTCATTTCAGTATGGCATGTTCACAGGAGCTGGGTAAGTATCTGCAATGATACCAAAGCCCTATGTTAACATTTACTGGTTGGCCAATACAGTAACATCAGACTTCCCATATTACTGCTTTCTGAGCTCTAGACTGTAGTATTTATGAGGACATGTCAGCAATATTGAGTACTCACGGAAATGGGTTTCTTTACCCGTATATTCACTGCTATCACTTTCTACCAGTTTGTTACACATCTGAACTATTTCATCTGAAAACAGAATTAGCTTAAAACTGACTTGAAACGGGGTCTGTATTTTCCACTGAATCTGTACTGTCCCGAATGCACTAATGCTGTACCTGTTACTTTCTCATGCCAATCTGTACCTGACAATTGTGACTCCTGAACATTCAATTAAAACACATACAATCTTAAACCTGTCTCACACAGTTCATGAGAAACTCCCAGGGAGAGGCTCTGTCATCACAGCAAGTACACTGTTTGAGCTGCTACTGGAAGCTGGTACTTTCCAGTGCCGCTTAGCAACCTGTATGAAATGAGTGTGATGGCTACAGGCCATGTCCTGGTCAGCTGGTATACACAAGAGGTCCTGCCAGTTCCAGGTGATTATAGAGTAACCTGAGCTGTAAGTAGTTTCTCTTAAGTTAGGGCTCAGAGATACGGTCATTTGTTTGGAACTACACACCTCCTATTTTTCACAGACTACCAGTACCTTTCATGAAGGGTACATTCCATTATTTCTTCCTAGAAATGTAGAAAATCTGAACTCTGGAATAGACTATTATTCAAAGACACTAATCTTTCAACATACCAGCCAGAATTTAGGGAAGATTGTATGGCTAGGGTACATATGAGCAGTCTCGCAGTATGCATGGCATCACATATGTTGGAGATGCTTCTCCTTTGGGCCACTGCCACTGGCCAAGGGTCATGGGAAGAGGAAACAAAGATTCCACGCCCTGAAGTATTGTAACCTCTTCATGGATCATAGTGAAATATCATAAATGTACATAAACATCAATGCTCTCTATATGCAGCTATTTCTGGACTGCTTTAAGGATTATCTGTCAGCATAGACAATGCTACAAAACAGCTAACTAGAATGGTAATGCTTGAAATAACGGAAGTTTAGCTTGACAGCTTTTTCCTTACCATAAAGATAGGAGTAGTTAAATATGAATCACAAGTATTTCTAGTTTGACAGGTATCAAGAAGCATCAGGTTTGCAATAAGCAATTCTCTATGTTTTCCCCATCAAGCGCCACTTTCTTTTTCTTTAAAAAAAAAAAAAAAATAAATAAAATCCTTGCTGTCCAGTAACAACCTTGGATTTTTCCACTACTTCTTAATTTTAAGCAGGAGTTCACACCATCCAGTCTCTATCAAGCAAGTGCCTTTAAGAAGATTTGAAAATTAGGCATTGTGTTATCAGCCTGCATTCCTCTACTTCCACTCTCCCATTTCTCTCTAGTGTTGATACCTGAAAAGTCTCCAACTACTTTAGACAGAGAACTTCCTAAGATTATCAAGACAGTAACCACATCTTCTTATCCATAGATTGGTATCAAGAGAATCAAAAGCACTAGGCAAACAATAATATTTAAAAATGCTATAAAGTCTTCCAGAAAAAGATATGTTTGTCTCCTGTCTTGCTAAGGTACTTGTTGCTCCTTAAGTTCATGTCTCCCTTGTTAGTTTGGAGACTTGAGACATAACTGATTGGGATTATTATAATGTTTATTGAACATTTTGAAAAAGCTAATATTTTAATTGGCTAATAAAAACACCACTTTTATTAGAAATATTACTTCACAATTATAACATCATATTGAGTTACAATGCTGTTGTTTACTATTAGCACAAATATAGTGGTTAAATCTATTGATTAAATTACTATAAAGAAAAATTGAAAAATCACTCGTAAGTGCTATTAAATTGCAATTCTGCTGCCTTGTCTCATGCATTGAGTATTAAGGTACAAATCTATCCTTCCTTACAAGTTTATGCTTTCTTGCTCCCACCTCTCGTTGTTCAGCCATAGAGCTGGTGGAGAGTCTGGTGGATTATCCACAGGGATTGCATCCACAGACTGGCTTAACCACTGCCTGGAAGCAGCCACACTTTTCCTGTCAAAAGGTCCTTCCATTTCTTGCTCTCCTTAATTTTATACCTTACTCCCCAGTTTTTCTTTTTCTTGAACCCACCTTTTCACCACCCCTGCATCTCTTTTCCTGTGCCCAAACATCTCACACATAACTCACACTTAATTAATTTTCCTCATTGATCCCAAATCTATTACACCCATTCCAAACTATGGTGTTTCTTATGCCATTTCCTAGGCAAATATAGCTTATCATGTGATTACCAGTGCTGTTATCTAGTTGGAGGCAGCCTTGTATCTCAAGTCTCCCTTCTCACTCTACAGCTCTATTTCTTCCCCATTCAGAAGACAGAACCTTCTCACTTGAGCTTTGACACCCTTACCTACTCCTAATTAAGCACAAGCAGTTTGGATACCAAAGCAATGACACCACCCAGTTAATGCTCAGCCCATACTTCTGTCCTCAGGCAATTTTCATTGCACCTCTGACAGAAACCAGAGGCCAGACTGGTGTCCTGTGCTACAGCAGAACTCTTGCTCATGGTACATCTTTTATCTCGTTGGTTTGACTTAGGAAATCAGGTTAAAATTCAGATCTTAAACAAAAGCCATGAGGAGGGCCTCAGCTTCAGAAACCCTGTGTACAAAGTGCCTTCAGTTTATTTGCACAAAGTAGTTTAAAAAAAAATCAAAAAAGGTTTTTGAAGTTGCTTGATAGGTCTTGATATGACTCACAACCATATCTTATCAGTCTTTACAAGTCCATAATGCAAACAGAAGGCAAAAAAATCAAAACCAGGTTAACACTTATGTGTTCAAGGGAAGTGGTTGTTCCCTGTGGATGAGGGGATGGTGACTGCTGTCCACCCTGACCCAGTGGGACTTTCAGCCTGGTTTCACTTAACACCTGCATGACCGAATAGTGCTGTACGGATTGGCCAGAGGACAGGTGAAAGACTGGTACACTGGGGTCCAACGTGGCAACCAGCACCTTACAGACTGTGCATGGGCATTGTGGATTGTCATTGCTGGACCAATACATTGTGTTTGGTGTCCTGGTACTGGTGCAATTAGGAGGCTGCACATGGAGCAGAGGTCAGGGAGAAGGCCACAAGGTCAAGGGAGACCGTTACCTCCTTGCAGTGGCGACTGCAAGGCTGTGTGCAGAGGCCTGTGCCCAGGGCCTCCTCAGAGGGGCCCAGCCAAAGCACAAGAGGCAGCAGACACCAGTTGCGGAAAGCGAAATTCTCATCAGATATAGTGAAAACCCCTCTTCATAGCAAGGTAGGTGAAGCTCTGGGACAGGTTGCCCCAGAAGGGGATGTGAAAGCCCAGTCTGAATACCCTTGGAGGTACTCAACCTCAGCTGGACCTGGACCTTCCCTGAGTATGATCTTACAGTTGTGCTCCTTCCCAAGCCACAGTCAAGCCCACATTTTTTCTGTTTCTGTTATGTCTGTCTTTTCTTCTCTTTTTAGTTTCCTAACTTGTTTCTTCCCGATTGCCCTTTGCTGTAAGTTTCTCAGCCTCCCTCACTCCTGTCAGACCTCCTCAGATCCCCTCACAAACCCTGCTCACTCCCTCACAGTAAGACAAAGCACTAAAACACAGATCAATTAAGTTTTCAGCCTCTCCTAAACCTCCCTTCCTGTTGTTCCAGAGGCCAGAGGGAACATGCCAAACCACTCCTGTGTGTGCTATAAAAGATAAGGTAAATACAGCCTAGGTTCCTGTGCTGTAGACCCACTCAGAGTTGTGAAAGGAGAAGAAATGTATCAGGGAAAACAGAGCATTTTCCTAGGTGATACTGGGAAACCAATAGTTCTGAGCAGTTTGGGGATGTTAAAGAGGAGACCTGGGGAGTCAGACTGCTCTTGGACACCAGCTGCAGAGGTACAACCTCTCTGTCCCTGCTTTCCATGACCATCAGTTGGCTGTCTCCAAGCAATATGTTTTTCTTTTAGCGAAAGGCTTTTATTCACAGAAATACCTGATGAAAGTCTGAAGTTCTGAAGGGACTTAGTAGTTCAACCTTGATAAACACCGCTGTACCAGTGGAAAAATGGGCACTCTTTCTGAGGAATGGGCTTGCCCCATCACTCTCCCCACTGCAGAACAGTACAGAAGCAGACCACTTCGTTTCTAGGTACATGTAAAATTGTGACAATAAAGCTACGCCTCTTTTCATTCAAAATCTTGCATATGAGAAGCCATACGCACATATGGAATTCAGAACTGCGCATGACTGGGAAAGCAGTTTGAAATGCTTGGAAACTGTGGCCCCACAATAGTAATCTATTTAACTATGCAGCTCTGCTGTGAGATCCTAAAACCCATACAGTGCAAGGCTTAAAACACTCTTCTGAAGGGAGACACAGAGAAGGAATTTTATAATCATTAACTATTTGACTGATAAGCTACAGCTTATAATGACTTCTTTATGGGTTTAGGTCTAATATTTAACACAAAAGCTTAAAAAAAAAAGAAACAAAACAAACCATAGAAACATCCCTCACCTATCCTGATGTCAGGTGCTGTCTACAATATCTTTACCTACGCACTACATTGACAGTTTCTGACTATCATATTAATGAAGTTTTCATTTCTATTCATCCTTG
>JBCJKH010060490.1:8103-38097 GCA_039877255.1 Loriculus beryllinus | reverse complement strand
CTGGCTGACAAGCAGGGATCATGATGCTCTTCAGGTGATTTGGGCTAAGATAAGAGCAAGCTATCTTGATTATCCCAATTGCTACCAACATCTCAGTCACATATTGTTTCAAAACACAGTGAATCACCTCACTGAAATAACAGGGCTTCCATCAACATAAAGGCACACGGCTCAAAAATAAGCCTCAGCTTCCCCTCAAGCAAAACAGCTGCTCACAGAGCCATGCTCCTAATGCAAATACATAAATATTCCAATCGCCCAAAGAGACCCTTGTCATGCCTCAAACTGTGGCTGTAGCTGCTCTGGACATAGCTACATTTCGGGAAGCAAGAGGTCAAGAGGTAGAAAGACTTTCCAGGGGGATCTTGAAGAAGTGAAAATTTCAACATCTCCCTCAAGAAATGCTAGTGAAAACCCCAAGCAGGAATTTCCCACAACCTCTGCCCCTGAAACTGTACCGAGGAGCTGAATTATTCCAGTTGTTATCGGAATTTATTATTGGGAGCGTTTATTATTGTTAGTATTGAAAGAGAGGTTCAAAACCAAACCCAGAATATTATGTTGGTACCATCTTTGTGTCGAGGGAGACTATTGCTAATTGGGAAATAAATTGCTGCTGCAGTATTTCCCAGCTAAGGCACCATGGGAAGATGGTGCATGGTGGGGCTCGGGGAGTGGTGGCTTTGCTATGCCCATAATTGTAGGCATACTTCATAGGAAAAGGAAAGGGATTTTTATTTCCCCTATTTCTTCTTTCCTACCAAATGGCCCTTTCCTTTCCTTGCACCAAAAAGCCAGGAGCTGCTGTTATCACCCAGAAGCATCGTTAATGGTACCCTTCCTTAATAGCAGTATGGAAAAGAGGGGTGTGAACACTGGGAAAGGCAAATTAGACAAATGCTCTCATCCCCCCTGCCTGCAAGCAGGTGGGAGCAGCGGAGGGAAGAGCCTGGTGGGGCTGTCCAAAAGCTCTCTTTGCTCTGGGCAGACAAGGAGGAGCAGGGCAAGGCTGGGGCTCAGGACTGCCCTTTCCCTGCCTGGGCAGGCCCACGTCGCTGCCAGCCGCCTTTGTCTCAGCAGCCCTGGCTGGCCGGGAGCAGGAAACAGGAGGAGGGCGGGAGGCCCGTCAAAAGGAATAATGGGGCCGGACAATCGCACCACTGATGTCACCCTTCCTGCCATCTGCTCCCAACGCCAGCCATTTCCCCCGCCCCTCCAACTTCGCCCCACGGCCTTCCCTAGTCCTGGTGTGGGGAGCCAGGGGTAGAGCAGGCCAGGGATAGCAGGTGAAGGCAGGGTATGATACAGGGTAGTGGAGATCTAAACCAGCTTTCAGCATTCCCCTCTGAGGGTCTTTGCTCCTTGAGCAGCAGACCTCTTTGATTACTGGGGGTCCCAAAATACATCTACAACCCAAGTGTCTGAAATCAGAGGCATGGGGGAAAGAGAAAGGGGGAGAGGAGAGTTCATCACACGAAAAGACAAACTTGCAGGTGCGTAATGAAAAGCCTTGGGCATCCTAAGCCATGGCCACCACACCTGCCTTATGCCAGATGAGAATATGGCTGTAACCCCCCTGGATCCCACTTCAGTTTCCAAGGGCAAGTGGCTTAACCTCGCAGGGGTGTCCTGAGGCTTAATTAATTCCCAGGCTGCATGTGCTGGGAGAGCCAGCGCATGAGCGGCAGCAGGGGCAGGTGGCCTCCTGCCTGCGGATGCGCTGGGAGAGATTTCAGCCGTACCAAAAAGAACAGGAAAGGAAAAACCCGTAAATTAAAGACGGAGGCAATGCCTCTCCTCCGCTCCCCCTAGCATCCCTGGTTATAATCACATCCACAGCCGGTACCTGGACCATTATGCAACAATCCAGCAGAGGGAAGAAGGCGTTTGCTGCTTCTATGAGGACAGAGCAGGGACCACCAGGACAGACCAGTCAACCCCTCTGGGAGCCACTGCTCCTCTGCAGCAAATAGGCTACAGGGTTGAAGGTGGACAGCATCAGCTGACGTTAATCCTTCCATGCTTTCCCCTTCCCCATCATCCTCCTCTTCTTCCTCCCCTTGCGCATTGCCTTTGCTGCTGCTGCTGCTCCACGTGACGTGACGGCGGCCACTGCAGAGGTGACCCTCGCTGGGAGGAAGGCGGCCGTACTGCTCTCCTCCTACCTCGCGCAAAACTGATTATTCTGCTTTATTCCCCTGGGGATTTGAGAGCAGCTAAAGCCGTTCAGGAATCAGTCTCTGCAATCCCCTCCAAATCGCCCAGCGCAGAGCATCACCGCAGCAGATTGGCGCGAGCCTGGCCCCCCCGCGCTGCGAGTCCCCTTGATCCCAGCGGGGTGATGTCACCGGCAGCCAATGCGGGCAGCAGTGGCTCCGTGGGGCGGCGGGGGGGGGACAAGCCACAGATGGCTCCAGCTGGGCCCAGCATTTGATTAATCGCCTGAATTACCCTCGCTTTGCCATAAAATCACAAGGCGGGAGGGGGGAATGGTAAAAGCGAGCTGGCGGGAGGGTGGGCTGCGATGGAAAACCAACCTCCGGCACCCACCGGTGCAGGCCTCCAGCAGCATCTCAGTGGAGGGCAGGGCCCAGGCTATGGCACCGCGGGGGCACCCTGGCCAGGGCTCCAGCCCAGCTCCGTGGCTCAGAGCCACCTCTATTATTCAACTAGGAGCGATAGAGAGAGGAGCCTGTGAGAGATAATATGCCATGACACCGGATAAGAGCTTCTGGCGTCACAGGGGAGGAGGATTACATGTCCCTGAATGGAGTTAGAGATGACAGAGGGGCGGGGAAGAGTTTTTAGCAGGGGATTAAGTTTACAGCTCCAGGAAGGCTTTGGGGAGTTGTTTGCTGGCATAGGACAACTCTGAAGGCTGATATACCTGTTAGACTTGCCCGGGAAGGACTCCTGGAGCAGGCAGCCGCGTCACTGGGGTGGGAGCAATGAGCGGGTCCTGAAGGACAGCCCTGTGGCTGCATGAGCTCACACTCCTACTCCCCAAAGAGTGCCAGAGAGATGCCAGCAGATACTGGTGTCAAGGGATAGAGGAGGATGATGTACGTATCAGGCATAACCAGTGCATACAGTGTAGCCAGCCCTTAAGCCAGTCTGCGTCCCACCCCCACCCTTCCCTTTTCTACTGGGAAGAGCGGTACAAGCATCCACCTGGAAAGGTGAAGGACGGACCCCCTACCTTCATCTTGGAGGCAGGCTGGATGAGTTCTGTGATGGAGACCTTGTCCTGCTGGAGCCTCCTCTTGACGAGCTTGGAGCAGCAGATGTTGACGGAGCTGAGGACGTGCCAGGAGTTGTACTCCACAAAGGAGCGGCTGTCAATGACCAGGGTGCCCTCTGCTCCATTCCGCAGGAGGCTGGCCAGCTTCTTTGGGTCCATCACCTTGCGTGGGAGCCTGTCTCCAGCCATAACGGGCCTGTCCCCTCTATGGTGAGTGGGGGGCAAGGGGCGGAAGGACACCAACACCCGTCTCCCTGAGGGAAACGAGCAAGGGGATAAGGGGTGAGCAGGGCAGCACCTGTCCTGGTCTCCTCACACTGCTAACACCCAGGATGCCAACTCATTGTGCTGAACCTGGAAAGAGAGGAAAGGAGAAGACAACTGGTCAGCTGGGCAGGATGTGACATTCACCTTGGGCCAAGTCCCCAAGGGCTTGGCCTTCAGAAGATGCCCTCAGAAGAGTATAAGAGCGCAACAAGCCACACTTTCTAGGTATGTTCTCAAAGCCTGAGGGCATTTGTGGCTTCAGAGCTGCCCAAGACAGAGGTTTTCTCTTTGTATTTGACAGCTCTCAGTGGAATTTCTTCCACAAATTTGTCTAATATCTTTCTGAAGCCATGTCAACTTTAACAGGCCTAGTAGGCAGTGGCAGGTAGCGGAATGATTTGCCAGCTATGACGAAGATGTCCTTCCCCTGGTTTGCTCCAAATCTGCTAACGAATGTTTTCTCTGGGTGACCCTTAATACTTGCACTGGAAGAGACCACACATGCCCATTCCCTAATCACCTTCCCAAGGTTCTCACCACATTTAGATCTCGTTTAGGACCCTTTCAGGTCAGAGCATGTACAGAGCCTCCTGCTGCACAGATACCTTTGACCACCCTGGCCAGTCCTGACATGCCATGTTTGAAAGGCAGGCACGAGGCACCTCCACAGGGCATGACATCTCCTCCTTTCCCTGCTCTCAGCCCAAGAACTCCTTGCACCCAATTTCATTTCCCTGACCTCTGCCAAGCACAGACCTAATGGTTTCACAGAAGTAGCTTAGCTCAGCTCTAAGGTTTTGCTGCTGCATGGTAATAGCTAGTTCAGGGTCCATCAGACACACCACCAAATCAGGCTTGCTCACTCACATCCATCATTTTACAGTGGATTTCCATCTGCCTTTTAATCAGAGCCTGCTAGTGGGTATCTTGCCAGCTTGCCTCCTGGCAAGTCAAGAGAAAATGACCTCTCTCAGAAGCCAAGAAGTTGAGCTGACCTTCACTCCTGCCTTCAAGAAACAGCACAGGCATTAGGGCAGAGGCTGTGGGAAACTGGACTTGGACCAAGATGGCCCCAAAGTGACTACTGCTTTTCAGCATCAAACTTGCACAGGCTTTGAAAGGGGGTTCGTTTACAGGGGTACATATCTGGGCTCCATTTTAGGAACTGAGGAGGGTCAAGCCTCTTTAAAATGCCACCAGAAGACCAAGGTTCCTTCATGCCCAGCCCATGGGGTCTGCAAGAGAAATAGGCAGCCGGGGGGTGTTCAGCTCAGGATGTCTTCTAAGGTTTTAATGGCACACATCATTGCAGTCATGTTTTAATGGCATTAGGTTTTAATGCTGCTGCAGTCATTCAGAAAATAAGCCCTGGCTACTACCAGGCTCCTCTTGCTCCTGCCAGACGGTGTTTTAGAGAGAACCCACAAGCTGTTCTGAGAAGCTTTAATGCATCTGAATTAGGAGGACTGTGAATGCCATGCCTGGAAAGGCCATTGTAAAGATTCTCATTGACTTCTGCAGGACCAGGATTTAGCCCATGGACTAGAGGAGGCTTATGCGTCATGCTGATCCCAGTGAGCCAGCAGTTCTTGGAAGCTCCCACAGTCAAAGCCCCTGTGGTATGGGCACCTACTGCAATGATAGCCCAAGACACAAAAGAGAAATGGGTCCCTGTTATTTCACTACTGGGTGAAATGACAGGGATCTCAGTCACCAGCCACCAAATCAGAAGGACACACCAGCTCACAGGAAAGGCATGGAAAGCCACAGAATATGAGGATGAGGGTTCCAGCATTTGTTCTGGCTCATGACTCCAGCATTAACAGCCATAACTTCCCTGGGCTACCAGACCTGCCTCCCAAAGCAGAGGGTACATGCCCCAGGCTTCTGGATCTAAGCTCCCAGTATGAGACAACATTAGGCTGTGCAATCCAACCCTGCCCCTATATCACATGCAGGCTGCCTCTGCCAATGCATTAATTCAAATTGGGGGGGGGGGGGCAATCTCCTAAAAGCTGCACTAGTGATGGCCACTCCCGGCACAAAGGATTCTGGCAGCCCCGCAGCTCCATGGCATCGCTGTCCCCAGCCCCATGGCAAGCTTGTATGGCTCTGCGGCTCCTTGTGGTGACTCCAATTAGAGGTACCCCTCGGCGGGCAGCCGGCGGTCCCCCCACCACAGGGACCCCGCTCCTCCCCCGGCACTCCTCCAGGGGGCTTAAAAACTGAAACAGTTGTAATTAGGGGGTCTGAGGGGGAGCGAGGCGGGCTCCCGCTGCGATGTGACACACCTCATTACGTCGCTACTGCCTTGCCAGAAGACCCCCTGCTGTACCTTGGCTATAGAGCCAGGGCACTCAGAAAGGATGCAAATTAGTCAGCTTTCCCCCTTCGTCTTCCTTTCACACCCCACTCCCCAAATCACTTTCTGCCTCCCTTCCCCATCAGGACACCAGGCTGTGAATTCTTCCCCGCTCTTCCAATTACATCCAAGAAATAAAAAAGGAATGGAGAGTCAATGAGCGGAAAGGATGGGGATAATACCACAAGAGGGATGAGAGTGAAAGACTGAAGTGAGAGGAAGGAGTGATCCAACACAGGGGGCACATTGAGTACCTCCAGAGATAATATGGTATCTACTCTCCAGATAACAAACAAGGGGTAATCTTTGGAGGTCTCAGATACAAATAGACGAGTTGGAAAGATAACAGATCCTTGATCACTTCACAGCTGAGAGGAGTAAGCCAGCAGAAGAGGCTTTCCATGCATGAAGTTCTAACAGATGACCAGGAGTTTGGGTGGAAGAGATTGGAGAAGACAGACAAAGAGGCTTCCTAGCTTATCTAATAGCCACCCTCCTGCAGAACAACCAGATAAAGGTCTTCTCCTGGTGGCAGACACATGTGATATATCAGCCAGGTCCCACTCCCAGCTTTACCTGAAAAACGGGGGGGAAGGCAGAACAAGTCCATTCTGCCCCTCTTTCTGGTGGCCTTCACAAAAGATGGAGACGTCTGAGTGCGGCTGTAGGGAGCAGTAACCTTTGTATCAGACCCAAGACACAAGGACTTCTCAAAGAGCGTGCTCAGCCAGATCAAAAGCAGGTAAGCCACTTCTCTGCCAGCAACCGCAGGACATTTTGAAGCCAGGCTGAGGGGTGGTAGGTTCATCCCCAGCTAACAGGCACCCCAGGTACCAGCAGAGGCTATGAGACCTTCACAGTACCTTGCAGGCTGTGTGTGAGATGGCCTCTGAGAAGAATGAGCTCTAATGCCTCTATACCTGGGAAGGTTACCAAAGAAGGAAGATGTCTTTCTGCTTCTGCTCAGATGGGTCAAAAGGAAAACTGAAGGAACAGGCATAGCCATGGAGCACTGCTGACGTAAGGTTTCTTCTCACTATGGTGACATGAGACCAGGGGAAAAGGTTAACCTGGAACCTAAATTAGGATTTCAGAAATATAGCTGTCCCCCTCTCTTATCAGTTTATTATAGCCATCTTAATCTTCTTGAGTGTTCCTGAAGAACATTACCATAATCCTTTAATCCCACCTATCCCAGGAGTGCCTGTAATGAGAAGACAGGCACATGGCTTAGCTGAAAGGGGACATCCAAACAGGAGAGGCCACACTGCAGCCCAGGGATGGAAAGATGGGCATAAGTTAGCACACAGGCTGGGGCAATTGCCTTCTCACTGGGGCTGTGTCCCTGATGTCACTTCCATGGACGTGTGTGTCAGGTGAGGCGTGGTGGCCACATGAGTCACAAGCATGACAGAGATGTGTGTGGCAAGTGATCAACCTGGCTGTGACCCTCTTCTGGTCAGGCCAGGCAAGAGAGCAGGAAAACTCAAAACACACCCAGCCTGAGTCTATCTGTGTGGCATGGCAGACCACGGGAACTCATCCCTATGCTGGCTCAACACAGGTCACCAAGGTGGAGGCCACTTCCCTCAATTTCTTGTCTTGCACAAGGTCCTCACCTAAGAAATGTGATACGGCAAGGGTGCAGATCTGGTTTCTCTTGTATCAGAGACATCAACTGGAAGCCCCACATGTCTGCAGCCACCATAAACCTCACTAACTCATGTCTACTTTTTGCACCAAGCTAGTAGTTGTGTCCTGGAGAGCTTCCACTAACCTCCACACATGGTCCAGTTGAGGAGAATCTCCCCTCACTGCCTTGGGCAGGCCAGCTTTGCTGCAGGAAGTGGCTTTAACCCCATGAAAATATTTCCACTGTGTAAGTGAGATTGGATCTGCAGCACACTCCCTGTGGTGCTCATCCCAGAAGCATGCTCTTCTGATGGCATCTCCACCCTGAGTTTGCCAAGGCATAAGAGCACCACAGGGAAATGCCTGCTCGTTTGTCCCCAGTAACTCACAAAAGCAGCCATTCCTGAAGAGCTGCCATCTCCATCTCTACCCAGCAGCACTGAGCTAAGGGAGCTGGCTTTTCCCTCTGGAGCCCTCCTGGGGAAACATCCATGTCTTCTGAAGTCTGCAGCAGGATGCTGCCTGGCCAGGGCTCCTCTATCCATCCATCCATCCATCCCTCCATCCCTCCATCCATCCATCCATCCATCCACCCATCCATGCTGGCAGAACCCCATTGGCCCCCAGCTCTCCAGACAGTTATTAGGACGTAAAATGTGGCACTTCTTCCAATCCCTCCACCCTTCCTTCCCTCCCCATCCCCTCATTTCTTTCAAGTGCTTTGGCACTTAGCGAACTCCCTTCGGCAGGCTCATGCTGTTTGAGGGATTCCTAAATCACGGGCCTATTACTAATTATTATTATTTTGCAGCAGCAATCAGGGACGCGGGACTCATTAACAAGTTAGCACCTCTGGTTTCCCTGGAAACCCTCAGCTGCCAGGCAACGGCTGCGCCTCCAGCCCGAGGCGATGCTACTGCAGTGCCTTCAGCTCACTCGCCAGAAAGATGCTCGGGTTCTCCATGGGCTGACAAACCCAGATTAGCAAATGGGATGGGGCTAGGAAACTCCAGGATGTGTCCCCCTGCTCCACCCCATCTGCTGTGACCTGCAGCCCATCTACTGATCCCCTTCTGCCACTCACAGCATCACAAAATGTGTAACAGCTTCTCGCTCCCAGAGGTGGAGACAGGCTTCCTCCAAGGGCAAGGAATTTGGAGCATTAATGATCCCCCGAAGTGGCAGTGGGACAAAGCTGTCAGGTGCCTGCAATAGCGTTTTGGAGGTGAGGTAACTGCTGCTGATTTCTTAGCAGCTACTTAAGGTCCCTTTAAAAGGCAGCACAAAAGATTTCTCTGCTTGATGATGGAAAAAATGGAGTGTCTTTTTTCTTCTGCTCCGTAAAACAAGGCTGGGAAACACCATTAACCACATCCACTAACCCAGACGCAAACTCTGCTTGTCCACCTTTCCCCAGTGAATCTAAAGAACAGGAGGAATGAGATCTCCTGAGCCGCAGCAGTGCGAAGATTCGGGGAGATGGCAATGTGGTAAACAGCCCAGCTCTAACTCCCCTAGACCCACAGGGGGTTTTCCCCTGGCAGATAGAGGACCCCCCCTCCATCAGCAGCCTCCCCTTCTTCCCACAGCACACCATCGGGAGGCAGCTGCGGCACCTTTGCCAGGGTTTCAGGCTCATCTGCTTGCTGATCTCATGATTTTTCCTTAATTTCGTTTCCCCTCCTCCTTTCTCTGCAGCAGCCTCCTTTTAATTCCCGTAGGCTGGAAGCAGCACGGTGGGGAGCCCTGAGAGGAGCTGCACGCCTTCAAGCAGCACCCGCTTCCTACCCCACATCTCCCATTTCCCCTCTGCACCTTCAGCCCTCGGTCCAGAAGACGTTTTCCACCAGAGGACATTCCTGAAGGACCAGGATGTCCTTCAGAAGCGTGTCAGTGCATTCACACCAGACAAGGGATGCAGTGCTGAGACATGTGGCGTAGGGCTGGTCAGCCTTGGCACATGGCTGCTCAGGGGCTGCTCATGCTCAAGCCGCAGACAGGAACACAGGGATGACAGGAAAGAGGACAGAATGTACCCAGCTGCAAGGGAGCCTTTCCCATGCACCCCTTATGCTGCAAGGCAGACCAGCTCTTCTGGAGGCCAGTTGAGCCAAGCAAAGGGTCCCTCATGCCCTCCCACCACCTGATGTTGTGCCAGCAGCTTTGGATGGGCTATGTCTACAAATGCAATTGTCTCCTAGCCTGCTTCCATCAGAGCAATCCACGTTCATTTAAGGATTTGCATACTGACATTCACAAAAAACTTCCACTGCAGTCATGGTGGTCAGTCTGGAGATCTGGTCAGGAAAAGCCAATGAAGATAGCAGGGAAGGGAATTTAGTCAGAGTCTTGATGACAAGGCCAGTATCTGCTTGTCTTAGACTTGTGTTTTTAACATGATTTATATGGTTTTCCCCTTCAGCATAAACACAAGCTTTCATTTTAAAACCTACACAAGCTAAGCCCAAAGGTTACCCACGATCAGCCAACCATTTAATCACTGCCTTTGCCCACACTGAAGATGGGGCTCCCAAGCATGCTGCTTTCTAATACCAATGCTATCCCATTTCTGTCCTCATCCTGCCAAGCCAAGAGCTGGCCAGGCTCTCATCTCAGAGCTGAAAGCACCTTCAGCTTTGAGCAGCTTGGCACATATCACAGAGGACACATCACATTGGAGAAGGGAAGTCTAGCCCTACTGATGCTTCAATGGCCATTGCTGCCCACTGCCTGATCTCCCCACCATTTGCTGCATGACCCCATGAGCCCAAAAGCTTATCTTGGGAATCTCAAGTAGCTTGTTTGCCTTTCTGCAACAAGAGCAGAAAGGGGCAGCCCAGAAAAGTATGCAGTTAGATACTTCTGCAGGGCTGGTCCCGCTCTCTTGTCCTAGGATAGCAGACACCATAGATACCTGATGGGTATTGTGAAAGGGTCTCCAAGATCTGCACACCCTTTTCCCACAACACCTACATGCTAAATGAAAGAAAGCACAGGATTAAGCTGTGGTTCCTCAAGGCTGCAGATAAGTATGCCAGCATTTCACTGCTTAAAGACAATCCTGAGAGACATGAGCTTGTCCATGTCAGTACAGTGCCAGGGACAGTCATGGATGAGGCCAAGGCCGGTGAAGCAAGTACCTAGCAAACATAGCAGCAGTTTGCTGGCACCTGCCCAGCACAGGGTCGTTAGTGTCCCATATTTAAATGATAAATAGGACCCCTGGCCTCTCTGAAGAACTGCATTGCTGCATCCTGGCAGGATTTACAGTTTCTGACGATAACCAGCTCAAACTGAGGTGCAAGTGAAAATCCCAGCACAGGTTTCCAGCCAGCAGAGGCCAATGCCCACCACAGTTATGCCACTCCGAAACCTCTTGATGAAACTCTGGCCTTCCTTAGGAGACCCAGAATTCAACTCAGATGCAAGGGGCTACATTGGCTTTCCATGGGATGAGACACTTCCCAGGGCAGCAAACACATTTTGCAAGGCTCTTCTGACCTGGTTCAAGGCTTGCTGAATTTCCAACACACACACAATAGCCAAGTTGCTCACAGGACTGGGATGAACTAGCACTAGTCAGCTCAGGCTCTACCTTCTACCGCAGCCCCAGTGAGGATGCACCAACTCCTGGTTTTGGAGGATTACCTTTATCTAGAAAAAACTCACAAGACAAAGCAAAACCCAAGCTGATGTTTCTGCCCCACTCTTTCCTTTTGCCTTGGGGGCTGTGATTCATAACCAGCTGGTTTTGTTCTGTTAACGTGAGATGACATGGAGGTCAAACAAAGCATTTTGGAGGTCCTCCTCCACCCTCACAGCCCTGGACAAGCAGCTGCCCATTGGCCATGCCGAGCTACAGGTTGCTGGTCAGATGCCATAGCTCTTCATGTATGAAATCCGACAGCATAGCCTCTTTACTGAGAGCAGGGCATTGCAGCATTTTGTAATCTTCTCTCTTAATCTGTATTATCATTGCTATTGTGGGTGGGAAGCGAGATGAACTCTTTCACGGGGGGAAACAAGCATCCGTATTCCCCTCACCAACTCCAGGTAGATGTTGAAGCACTATGTATCTATCTATCTATCTATCTATGTATCTATCTATCTATCTATCTATCTATCTATCTATCTATCTATCCACACACACACTATATATATATTAACCCTAGTTTAAAAAAAACCCCAGAGATATATCATGACATCCATCCAGAGCTTTAACATCCTCCAAAACATTTCCACACCAGCAGGTCTGATTCATCCCTGCTTCTGATCACACAACAGAAAGCATTGGTTGATCACACCAAGCCTTGCCCCTTTAGGGTTGCTGGCTGACCCCCAGCTAAGATCAGTTCAGTCCTCCTGACCTTCCTGCCCATCCTGCTGTACTCCAACAGAGCTCATGCTTATCTTAGTATCAGGTACTGCTGAATGAACCTTGCTCAGGTGCCAGACAAAGAGCCTGCCAAGCTCAAAGCAGAAGGGATTGAGAGGACGACACAGAATTACCAGGCATCAGCATTCGGCGAGCAAGCAGAGAACACGCTGCTCTATTTTTAATGACACAATGCAAGTGCTTTACAAAAGGACGTGTCTGAGGAGATTCTGCCCAGTCAGAGATTTGCATTGGGTTTTTTTGCAGCAGCAGTCAACTCCTCTTGGTGCACGGGAGGCATTTTGTCCCTTCACCACCCCACAGGATCATTCAGAGAGCTCCAGCTCCATTTCAGCTGGAGGCTCATCCCTCTGGGTCACCTTCCTGCCCTGCTGCATCCTTTTGACTTTCCACCAGAACTGCTCCTGAGGTGGGCAGCCAGTAAGGTGTAAAGGGGAGCTCCAGGCTCGCTTGGCTTCTGGTTTTAGCCCCACTGAGCCAGCAGAGCTGCCAGGGTCACCCCTGCAAGGTCCACTGACAGCAGCAAAGCGGTTAATGTGGTTTCTCAGAGGCTAGCTCACAAGTCAGCAGTGCTGGCACCCTCTCTGCACCAGCCCTCTACTCAACAGCCTCAAGTGCCAAGTGAAGCTCAGGCTGTGCCTGTCCGCTCCCCATGCAGGGCTGCCGGCCAAGGCAGATGAAGATGGCATGAATAACTCCACTCAAGCTACGGTTCAAGGAGGACCAGGCTGCCATCGCAAGCTTGGAAACGAGGGTTGTTAGAGGCAACGCAAAAACAATCAGATGCTGTAGGTTCTTCTTGGTTGCTTCTTTTCAACAGCACGCCCCAGAGACTGATGGACCCTCTTTGTCTGCAGCAAAGATTGCCTGGCGTTACCCAGGAGGGGCTGGATTTCAATGGGAGATGTGTGATTTAAGCAGAAGCAGGTTTAATGTGTGGGAAGGGCTTGACTTGCTTGACAAAAAAAAAAACAACCCTGCAACAACCTAATAAACAGACTGAAATTTCTACTAGAGCTTCTGCTGCATCAGCTGAATTACCATGTGCTTTAGACAGCAGCGCTCCTCAAAGGACTGAATCCCTTATTAAAAGGAAGAAAAAAGGCAAGATGAAAAGAGGTGGATGTGGGCACACTGCACACCTATGTGCCAGATGAGTAACTTGGGTCAGCAGAGACAAACTGGGAAGACGCACTGCATCATTAGCAGGGCTGGAGGACACGTGCTGTGGTGGGGATGATGCCAGGGTCATGCTGTCATTGGAATCTCCATACAGGATCAAAGCTGTGGTCCACCTTGTTTCACGTCCCCTCACCATCACTGCCTAATAACAGGTATTTTACAAAAGCCTGAGAAAAGCAGGATGGTGGGTATTTATGGAGTAGTCATGGAATAATTTAGGTTGAAAGGGACCTCAGGAGCTCATCTGGTCCAGCCGTCTCTCCCTTAAAGGAGAGCTAATGTCAACACCAGAACAGGTTGCCAAGTCGGATGACTTGTTGCCAGCCATCAGGAGGCTCAGAAATTATGTTCCCCATAACTCAGCATGCAGAAATGCTGCACAGAGAGCCCCTTTTGCAAACTGATACAGCACCATGAAGGGCTCTAGAGACATTCCTGAAGAACACAAGGTCTCTGCCCCAAGAGGCCTGAAGGCTTCGTTTAAAAAAAAGATAAAATGAAGGCAGACAAGTCATGCATGCACACATTGGGGTGGGCAAACAGGAACCATGAGGGCTTTCCACACACAGTAAACAACATGGGAAAATGCGTGAGAGGAGTGGGAAAGAAAGAAGGAATCATGGAAGGATTTCTAGCCCCAGATAGGTTGCTGGGATGCTCTTAATTTAGTTCAATGCAAAGATGCATCAAAAATGCATCACTTATTTCACCTTCAACACAGTCCTTGCATTTCTGTGCTGTTAGCACTCCCTGCTTGCGCTATGAGTCTCTTCATGTACTGGACTAAATCCCAGTGAGCACCTCCAGGTTCTCCTCCAATCCCCGCCTGGGCTACTATAGTGCCTACGTTCCAAAATACTGATCCTTCCAAGGCATCACACAAACAAGTATGACGAGTCACTTTTGGAAACTGGAGGTCTAAAGAAACATAAAACCCTACAGAAGCTCTGGGCAAAGCAAAGGAAGAAGCTCCCTGCACACCAACCTAGATTGCCATGTCCAGCTGCATTTAGAAAACCTCAGAGGCAAAGCCAAATAGCAGAGAGGGGGAGCAAGCTATCCTACAGGAGCCACTGGCACTCTATTGGCATAGGCTGCACGGAGCTCTGTCCCAAGCATGGTCCCCCAGCATGGCCCTCCCTTACTTTCACTCTCCTTGAAGTTTCTGAGAGCCAAAGGAGCTTCTCAGACAGCACTGACCCAAAGGATGGAGGTAGAAAGTCTATAAATACCTCTGGTAAGAAGAAGGGATGAGACCCTGTTTTCCTTTCCATGACCTCATTCTAAAGAGGAGACAGGACAGCCAGGCCAGAACCCTGTAAGTTCCACCATGGTCTCAATTGCTGGTCTGCTTCTGGCAGACTATCTCTCCCATGGGGATGTGACACATGCCATGGTCTTCTCCTCCACCAGAGGGGCAAGCAAAGCCTCCAGGGCATCACTAGGGTGCAATACACCACCCACTGTCCCTGTGGGAACCTGCACTGCCACTAATCACGCCACAAGCTCTGCCTGGCTTTGAAGGCAGCCCCTGATACTGCTAGTGTAGAGTATCTTGCATGGTCAGTTTTTACCCCCTTACATTCCCCTGGCTGTATCATAATCCTGCACACAAATTGCACCCGGGTCTCCTGAGCAAGCCTGAGAAAATCTTGAGCAGAGAGCTTGTTTAGTTTCTTATCTGATGAATGCTCCCAGGCCACTCACCTCCCTTCCCCAAGCTTGTCCATAATTACATCAGGTGCCTCCTTCCCAGTCGGCATCAGGCGGGACAGGTGTATCTTCAGAGAACAAACGTAAAGCTTGAAAAACAGGTTTTAAAACCCAGAGGGCATGGGGATGCAGAGGAGCCCGTTGGATCTTTCCCCACGGAATGACGGCATTGCTGCTCCAGCTGCAGGAGCTCCTCTGCATAGCAGCAGGGAAAAGAGCCGGGTGAGACCCAGCTACTGTGCTTGGAGGACAGGGAGCACTCGTCCGTTTCTGCAGCCATCTCGCCCTTATCACTGCCATTAAACCAACAGCAGAGGGCAAAAAGGTCTACAAACTCTGCTAGTGCAACCTCCTCACTGGAGGATGCAGCAGCCATAAGCTCCTTCTCTTTGTCACCTCCTTTGCTACAAGACTCAGTCTGCTGGAATTGTTTCAGTATGATGGCAGCATGCTACAAGCCTGCTCCATTAATCAAGACTGCCAAGTGCCGGAGCACCTCCTTTTCCTCCTTCCATTCCTGATAGTGTTAACATGCTCTGCACCTGCCTGCACCCAGGGCTTTGAGAGCTGAGCTGTGCATGGGAGAAACTAACCTCTGATCCCTAAGAACAGCCTCACTTAAAGGCGGAGAAATACAAAGAGGAAAAGCACCTACATAACACACTTCTTATTTCTTGCATAGATTAAAGCAGCTGGTGCAGAGGTAAGAGGTAGGGATGGAGTGGGAACTCGCTCATACTGATGCTAAGAGAAGTCATTTCAGAAATCCAGAGCCACAACAGGTTTCCAGTCTTTAGGGAGGTCTTTTCTGGGGGGGAGGGGGGATGGGATGTGGCTGCAGGGGGAGAAGCTAGTTTTCTCCCACCTCCCAGGATCTGATTTAGCAGTATGGGACAGGCAGTATGTAACGTCCTACCCAGCCTTTGGGGGTATTTTGGTAGTAATAGTGGCACTGCATTTAATTTTAGATTAATTTAAGCTCTCTAAAGGCAGGCACCTCAGTGGCTTTCTCATCAAGGTGTGTGTCACCCGCAAAAACATACTCTGCAGACAAAGACAGTGCCATATTTGCAAGGATAATCTCCATGCAGATCCCCCAGTGAATGCTCCTAAGGACTCGGCCACTTTGCTCAGCTCTCCCTAGCATAGATGCAGCTAGATTTAAACAGCAGTACTAGATCTAGGTTTTCCTTCCCTACTCCCTGCCTTGTGTCAAGGTAGGGACAACTGGAAGCCATGAGGGTTATATCTGTTAGGTTAAAAGCCTTTTGGTGTGACGTGTTGCCATCTCAGCTTGGAGACCCTTCAGCCCAAGGTTTGTGCTGCTCAAGCATTTTGCTGATGGGCTGAGGGCAGGAATTTCTGTCTACTGCCATTGCAAAGAGGCATTTGGGCATCCATCTGCTGCTCATGCACCCAACTGTCCTCTCTGGTGTCAGGTGTTTGGACAGTCCTACACATTCAGTTCTGCCACCATAGCTGTGCCAGGCAAAACTGGGGACAAGACACCTGCAAAGCCCTGGCAGGCATTTTAAATTCCCAAATACCTGCAGCTATGGCTGGGAAGGTTTTCTCAGCGCTGCAGCTTATTTCATTTTGGGAACCATTATAAGCAAACCCAAAGCGAGCACAGGAACCCCCATCTAGACCCCAAATCCTGACAAACCTCTTCTGCAGAGAGCATCCTCCCGGCACGGACACCCTCCGACAGCACAAGAAAACCCCATCTGACAGAGGCAAGGCCAAACCCATAAGCACCAATTCCCATGCATCGAGTCCTTCCGAAAACAAAGCTCTCCACAGCCACGTTTGGGCGCATAGGCAGCTGTGCCCCTATCCTTTCGCCTCAGCGCAAGAGGATGAGAGAGACAATGCAAGCAAACATTAAACACTGCTCCACAGGCAAGCTGCTTTCAAGGTTAACATGGCCCCTGGACTGCCAGGCGCAATCCTCAACGCTACCTGTTCAGGGCTTCTTGGGTACCCTGACTATCTCCCGTGGGGGCTCTGCCTTTTTACCCCAAATCAGAGGGAGATCAAAACCTCTGGCAACTATTCCCAACGCATTTGTCATCACTAGCTGCTTGGGATGGTCTCCTCCGCACATGCTTCTGCAGCGCCCAGCTCCCACCAAAGAGCTGTTGATAACTACCGCAATATGAATGCTAAACGCATCTGTGCCTAGAAAAATCAAAATATCCTAAACAGAACAGCGTTGCACCGCGTCCTTCCTTCTAACGAAACCGCAAATTACTGACCTGTGCACAGAGCTCCCTCAATGCAAGCTGAAGCACTGACATCAGCTTTTGCTGTTGCTCAGGAATTTAATTCTGGGGGAGGAGAAAAGGGAGGGGGGAGCAGGAAGAAGAGGGAACTTACTTATCAATAAGGGAAATAACCAGGAATCTTTAAAAACAACCAACACTCAGCACAGAAAGCGACATTTATCACTGTGTAATAATTGGGAGGGGGTGATCAATCGGTCCATGCACATTAGGGGTGATGGAGAGGATTATTTTAAACGGCAGCTTAACTCATTAATCGCTAGCAGTGCCTTTGGAGCTTCAGCAGTGAAGTGTTGCATGAAAACCCCCGCTGCTGAACACATGCCGGCTTCGTTTAAACGCCAAGGACACAGGGCGACACTCCAACCTCTTTCATCATCAGAAAAACCACAGCACTGTTAACACCGACTCCTCAAACACCAGCCCTCAGCCCCCGAGAGAAAACCCCTCAGTCCGCGACCCCCGGCCTGGCAGGACAGCGCGCATTCCCCGCAGCTCCCCAAGCCCCCTCCTCACCTGCACCACCGCCGCCCGGCAAGCGCACACCGCGAACGTAGGGTGGGATTTTCAACACCACCACCCCCCGAAAACAAGCGCAGCACGCCCGACATGCGCGGCCGCGGAGCGCCAGCCCCCCCCTTCCCAATCCCCGCGGCGCAGCCCGCTGCAAGGCTGCTCCCTCCCCATCCCCAGCACTCCCCTTCATTTTTTTCCTTGCACCAGAATAATTCCAACCCCCCCTAAACACCCAAACCCCTCTATCTATATACATTCTATGCACATCTATACGCGTACATGTGTAGGTGTTATGTTTTCGCGCTATCCACCGGCACTGGGCGCGATGCCGGCTCCGCTCCGCACATGCGGGCGCGCTGCACCGCGCTCCCCCCGCTCCCTGCCCGTCCCCGTCCTCCCCCCCCTCCCCTCCCCTCCCCGCGGTCGCAAGGACGTTGATAGGGGTTGCACTGACCCGGTGCGGCGGGCGCGGACGGCCGCGCCGCTCCGCGGGCTGTCCGCTGGCGCGGCCGCTGCCGGCGCCGCAGGGCCCGCATGCCGCGGCGGGCGGGGAAGGGATGGGGAGCGGGGAGGGGGGGGGCCGCTCCGCGCTGCTCCGCGCTGCTCCGCGCCGCTCCGCCGGGAATGCGCCGGCGATGAGGTCATGCCTCGGGAACGGGGGGAGGGAAAAAAAAAGAAGGGGAAAAAAGACAGCGCTGACGTCACCCGCAGCCAATCGGCGCGGGCGGCGCAGGGGCAGGGTGACGTCAGCCCCGCGGGCGCGGAGCGGCGCGCGGGGAGCGGGGATTGCGCACCCCCTCACGCCGGCCGTGCGGAGCCCCGCGGGACTCGCCGCTGCTCGCCCCCCGCGGAGGACGGGCTGCGAGGTTGGGTCCCGTGCCTGGAGGTTTTGGAGCTGCTGGAGAGTGTCCAGTGGAGGACCACAGAGATGATCTGTAGTATGGAGCATCTCTGTCATGAGGAGGGATTGCAGGAGCTGGGCCTGTTTAGTCTAGAGAAGAGGAGACTGAGGGGGGATCTCATTAGTGCATAAAAATACCCCAAAGGTACGTCTTAGGAGGATGGTGCCACACTCTTCTCAGTGGTTCTCACTGACAGGGCAAGGCGCGCTGGCCATAAACCAAAGAAGTTTTGCCTCAACGTGAAGAACTTCTTTACATTGAGGGTGGCAGAGCACTGGGACAGGCTGCCCAGGGAGGTTATGGATTCTCCCTTTCTGGAGATATTCAAAACCCCTCTGGATGTTTTCCTGTGTGACTCGCTCTAGGTTGCCCTGCCTTGGCAGAGCTGTGGGATTAGGTGATCTCCAGAAGTCCCTTCCAACCCTAATGATTGATTCTGGGTGATGCTCTCTTGCAAGGAGATGGATTACCCCACGGAAAGAGTAGGGCAGCAAAGGGAGTTTTGTGGTGACCCTCCTGGCTGCTGAGATTCCCAGGGGACACCTCCAGTGCCACACTGCTCCTGGCAGAAAATGTGCTTTTGTGTATTTTTGGTTCATCAGTGGTTCTCGGGCTGCCCTTCTGGCCTGATGCAGGCAACGCTGAGCTTGGAGCTCTCCTGCAGGCAAGCCACCCCTCCTGCCTGCAGTTCACCTGCCCGCTCTGCCCACCTAAACCACCCCACTGCTGAGCTCAGGCTATAGGGTGGCTTCTAGGACAGCACTGCAGGACCCACTCTCTCTGAAGTGCCCAAGCAGGTGAAGGACAGAGGTAAACATCTTGGAAGATGACATGGCAAAGAGTGGCCCAAAGGTTGAGAATTAGGGAAGCCTGGCCCAAGGGTCAGCTCCTGGCTGGATGGGATAAGCTCACCTCCATCCCTCTGCAGTGCCCACAGAATAGCCAAGCGGCTGGTCTGGCTAATGCAGCAGGGTTTTTCTGTCCTTGGCCCTAGCCTGGCAAGCTCCAGCTTAGTGAGGGATTAGGGTTTAGAAGCTTAGGTTTTGCTGGAGCTTAGGAAATCAAGGGAACCTTCCTCCCTGCCGATACGGATGCCGGATGTTTTAAAATTAACTCTCATCTCCCCGGACACGCAGTCAGCAGCTTGCTCAAGAAGGGTGTTGAGCTCTCACAGTTACTGGCAGCAAAATGTCTCCCAGAAAGGTCATTTCTTGTGGAGCACCAGAAGTATAAAACCCTGGGATGCTAAAAAATCTCACTCTCCACACTGCATAAGCAGAAAATCAGCTCACCCAAAGCCGTCAGCAGGGAAACCGTTGTAAAATCAGGGCCACTGTACCAAAATGGCATGGGTTTTCTATCCAGTTACCATAACCAGTGGCAAGACGTTGGGGTAGCGCAGGCGCTTGCTCCTTTAGCTGCTCTGGAGCACTTGGTCCTGGTGGGAGCAGGAACATAACTCAGCATGGCTGGAATGAAGCCGGAGTCTTTCCTCCATTCTGCCTTTCCTGCTGGTTTTCCTGCCCAGCTCCCTCCTCACAACTGTGCGAAGTGCCCCAGCTGGGATAAAACTGAGAAGGACTCCTTTTGCCTCAGCTTAGGGCTGTTTCCTTCCCTGCTCAACACCCCTTTTCAGGGGTAAAATATTAAAAAAGAAGGGGAAAGGAATGAGTTTGAAAATCCCAAAGCTTCGTTGTAAAAGCTGTTATCTAGGCAGAGAGCCACGAGCTCATGAAGCCTGCTGAAGGAAGAGGATTTAAACAGTTTCTTTCCAAACTCTAGTTAAAATCAATGTTTCCAACCATGGGCCTGGCATGCTGCTGCCAGATGAGCATCCCAGACTGCCTGTTGAGAAGATTGCTCCCTGGCTGAATGGTGGCATAGTGCAAGGGAGGAGTGTGAGGAAGGAGATGGGAGCAGGATGCTGGGCTGGCTATAGGCAAGGGATGGGGAAGTGGTGAGGAAGAGGCAGAGGATGGGGTGTCTTGAGGGACTGCCAGACACCTGCCTTGGATTGTTCATTCCAGAAAAAGGCTGAGCTGAGCTGCCTCTTGCGCCTTCATCTCCAGCGACATCTCCTCAGCCATCCATACGGTTCCCCTAGTGCATCCCTCTGTGATGAGGACGTGGGAGATTCAATCCATGCAAAATCCCTAATGGCATCAAACAGGAGATGTTCTACCAGGACTGGGGCCAGTGTGATGCCAGTTCTCATGGCTGGGGGTAGCAGCTCCAGCCCACGATCCCAGCATCTTTCCCATGCCTGCAGCATCTGCATGAGGCCTCTCTGCAGCCAAGCGCCTGGTGGGGAGAAACCAAAACAAATGATTCACTGCAGTTAAACTGCTCCCAGGATTGCAGTGGATGGGAGCAGGTGGTGAGGGAGGCTTGCAAAACCTCACCTGCCTCCCAGCGCTGGGAGCTAACCCTATTTAGATCTCAATCCTGCTCAACTTGAAATTCTGGCATCTGGGTGTGGACCTGTGGCTACATGGAAGAGGGCAGCCAGCCTGAGAGAGGGCAGAGCGGGGAGCTCACCCGCTTGGCTCTGGGTGGCTTGGGCACACTGACTGGACGAGCAGCATCTCTATTTTCCTCAGGGGAAATTAAGCAGGGACAGCCAGGGTGATGCTGTTATGGTCAGGCAGGCAGAACAAAGCAGCCTCATGCTCTAAGCTCCCATCTACCAGATGTGAATCTACTGTCTCAGCCGCAGGGCCAGCATCCTCCCCCTCCCAATTACAACCATCATGAGCCGACCAAAAAATTATGCAGCAAGTTGCTTACTGCTACAGGAAAGTGCTTTATTTCAGGTAAAGCACTTAAAAAATAATTTGCCCTACTCTGTTTTTTCCTTTCCCAGATTTTAGGCACATCCAAAGATGGATTGCATCCCAGCTACATGTTTCAAATGCAAGTTACGCTTGTACACATAATAGTTCTTGTTAAAACGTTTTCCAGATCCTTAATCGCCATGGCAGGCCAAGTGCAGAAGAGCACAGTGGAGCCTCCTGCATCCTACAGGGATTAAAAACGGAACCTGATCATGAAGGAAACCAAAACTAGGAAAAAGAAATTGCTGTCAAACCAACTTTCTTACCCATCACAAAGGATAGACTTTTTGCTAACCTACAATTACTTTAAATGGCCAAATAATTTTGGTGTTTAACCCTGCTTGATGTTCGGATGCAGTTGCTTGAGCTACCGGCTGAGCCAGTCTCCTGTCAGCTTCAAGCCGGCAATGCTGGCTGTGGAACAGGGCACTGTATTCTCACTGAAGAGGGTGCTGGCATCTTGAAACTGTGCTGGTGGCTGATTCCAGCATCGAGACTTGGGCTGACATGGCTCTATTTCCACCAAGTGTGGTTGTTTCTGCCACACATGTGTCTGTCACTGTTGTAGCAGCATCCTGGAGTGGGGCATGGTGAGGATGGGGTTTACCAGTCTCTATATCACCCTGGTTGTAAAGAAACCTATTGACTGTGGTGAACTGGGCATCCCACTGAAGGAAGGGATCACTTCCCTCTTTGGCTCCTGCCCGTGCACTCTCTAGGAGGCAGGTTTCCAGCTGTCCCACCCCAGTGGCTGGAATGGAGCCTAGCAAATTCCCAGTGAATCCCAGTATGCCACCTTCCTCCTACAAAGCCCAAAATGATGTCACTCCATTAGTGAAGAGAGGTGACGGGCTTGAGCAGGCAAAAGGCTCTTGCGGTATCACCAGGCAGCTGTGTTTTTCACAGAGGGGGCTGCCCTGGATCTGTCTCCATTTTCCCAACAGAAATACCTGCCCATGCACAGTGTGGCTCAGCACTCACACAGAGCTGCAGGGCACAGAGCTGCACGTGCACGTCGCAAAAGCAGCTACCATGCAATTAATTGCAGAAGTAGCAGGCTGGAGGGCTGCATGCTGTGCCATTCAGCTCAGCACATGCTGCAGAAGCATTCATTCTGCGGCTCCAACTGTGCCACGAAGAACTCCTGCCAAAGGGAAAAAGGGAAAAAAACCCATCCTACACTGAATAAAATCACTCTGATTCCCTCTGCCCAGGGCAAGTCTGAAGAAAGCTAGGCAGGAGTATGGAGATGTGCCAGATGTGAGGCATGGCTGCTGAGTACCAACATGATGGGTCAAAGTCAGGGGACGGGAGGGGTGGAGGAGCAGGACCTTTGCACCAGCACGAAGTGATCACACTGGAGGAGCTGAGGTCAACAGTAGCAGCTAAGCTGCACAGAGGCTTTCCAGTAACACCCCTCAGGTGCAGGGAGCGTGCCTGCTCCTTCACCTCAGCGCTGAAACAGCGTGCCATGTTGGCACATACGCCGGTGTGCCCTGGGCAGTGAGGGTAGGCAAGTGGCTTTGCTGCGCTTAGAAGCCAGCTGGGGTCACATTGACTCCTTTGAAGGCAGTGGGAGGGGAATGAGGGAAAGGACAGGGGCAGGGGAAGGGGAGAGACACCAAATGGTTTTGTTTCAGTGTATCCAGGTCCAGAAATAATCACTGCCCAGTGCTCTGGGATGAGGCACAGTCTTTCTTCTCCCATACGTGAATTGAGGATGGGAAGACATTATCCTGGGCCAGAAGGCAGCACAGAGTTGGCTCCGTGCAAGGGTCCTTTCGGTCTAGACCCCTTTTCCCTACCTCCGTGCTGTTTTTTGTTAGGCTGCTCACCAGTTGCTAGGATTTTTTTTTGTTTGTGTTTTGCTTCAATCATTTCCACTGATGAGAGCATCTGCTGCCATCTGTGCCTCCCTCTCCTCCCCCCGGCAGGGCTGTGCACCGTCGTGGTTTGCCTGCAGAGCCGGGCTCTCTTCTCTGCCCAACCTGCGGCACATATCCTGCACAGTCCTGGCAGTGTGCAAGGATGAAGAGTAGGGGAGAAGCAGCTCCAGCAGTGCCCTGCTCTTCCACCGTATCCACTGACTGTATCTGTGCACTGCTGCAATTGCACCAGTTGCAGAACCCCCATGGTGCCAAGGTCCCAAGCAAGCCCAAGAATTTGTGGCACTGAGTAAGGCTGCAGTTCTTCCTCTGACAACCTCTGAGACCGTTTTTGAGGGGAAAACATAGAGGTGAAGGGACTTTGGTAAGATCACCCAGGACATCAGCACATGGCTGGGAAGAGGCCAAAGCTGCCACCTGCTGGCACCGTGACTTTGCCTCCTGGTCCACGGAGCACCAGTTATTCATAACCCAGAAGCAGGGTTATGAGGCTGCATCTCAACGTCGGGTTTTGCTGGTGGCTCCCACGGCCCACAGAAGGATAGAGGTTGCCGTTTGCATCTCCAATTGTTAGTTTGGGTATCCAGGCTGAGGGCTGCTCCAGCCCTGACTCACCGTGCTTTGCCTACAAGCCCGGCAGCTCACCCATGGCGTGGGAACTGGTGAATGACGGTGCTGGGCTGGGAGGTTGTTACCTGAATTAACTCCCGCCAGCCCCTAGACTAGGAGAGCTGCGGGGCTGCATTTACCGACCGAACCGGACCAGCTCACCCCCGTTGGGATGCCGGGCGCTGCTGTCTGAGAGCTGGCGGCATCCCTGAGCGCTGCGCGGCAGCCGGGCAGCGGCACGGGTGAGCGCTCAGGGTTGCGTAAGGGCGCGGGGTTTGCTCGCACGCTCGCCGGCACCCAGCCCGCATCCACCTCTCCCTGCCGGTGTGCAGGGTAAACGTGTAACGTGACACACGCATCCCGGCTGGCACAAGGGCCACGTCCCCGCAGGAGGCTAGGGCTGTCCCTGTGCCCCCGCCCGCTTCTGGATGGTTTTAGGGCGCCGGAGCCAGCCTCACTCCGCGCTGCCTCTTGCCCCAAGTACGCGCTCGCACATCCTCGGCGGTCGGGCTTGGCAGCGGGCGAGTGACTTCTGCTCGGGACGGGCGGGGGTGGACCGCGGGTCCCGGCAAGGGGCCCGAAGTCTCCTGGCCTGCCCAGAGGCCGCGGAGATGGGCGGGCGGCTGGGCGGCGAGCTGCGGGCTGCGCAGGAGCGGTGTAAGGGGGCCCTCTGCCTGCTTCCCGCAGCAGGGCAGCTCCAGCTCGGCGCGGGCATCCGACTTCTTCCTTCCCTCCGTAACCTTCTCCGAGGTGCTGGCGCTGCCGTGACGGACCCCCGAAAGGTATTTTCTCGCCGGACTGAACGAGCCCACCTCCCACTCTATCTCCTCCCCAGACACGTGTGCCCCTCACCAAGCTCGGTGGCCTTTCACCGCGCCCACCCCGAACACCTTTCTTTGCCAGGGGCACAAAACCACCAGCAGTATTTTAGGCACAATCTGATCATGTCTACTAAAAGGGAACAATCACTTTCCCCTTCTCCATTTTCCCCCACTAGCTAAAGAAAAAGCAAACCCAAATCCTCGTCAAGCTGTCAAGCTCAGTTTCCTGAAGGAATACTATTAAATCTCTATATGGCAACGTGACCGTCAGTTCTTCTCCATCAAAAGATGCTTCTCTAGCAGCGTTTGGCTGTTCCTCTCTTCCACCCCCTCCTCTCAGTTTTCCTTCCCTCTATCGAGTGCAACAGAGACTGCGGCTTCGCAGCCAAAAAAAGGTGTGATTTGGAGAGTGCTGTGCGACGTGAGTGGCAGAAGTGAAAAGGCAGAGAAGCAACCCTTGAAAGCCTGCCTTCTGCTGCATCGGGTGTCAGCCTTGGCAAAACCTGAGCTTCCAGAACCTTCTTGCAAAACTAAAAAAAAAAAGAAAGAAAAGGCAAAAAGCACAAAGCAGTCACAGGACCTGTCAGATTCGGCTGCTGCTTTTCTTTTCATCATTTCTTCAGAATGAACAAAAGTTCATTCTTCGACTTAACAGCAAAGTTGGTGCAATCTGGGATATACCTGCCTGACAGTGTATGGAGATGCAGTTTTGCCATCTTAATTTGGGGTTATCAGACAATGGCAAGATGAAATGAATATTTGGAAATCTATCTTCCCCCTTCCCTTCTCCCCACTTGTGGGGTGCTTTCCTACTGCGTGAGTTTGGAGGGACTCCATTAAAATGAAAGGGAGAGAAGGGGAGAGCACAGGGGCTTTGCTGTTCCCCACCCAGAGCTGCAGGTGGCTGTGGTAAAGCTGAGCAGCTGCCTGAGATCAATCATCCCATCCTCTACTGCATGCTCCTCTGCTACCCTCTTTGTGTCCAAGGCAGCTTTGGGCGGGCCTCTGACCTGCTACAACACAGCAATTTCAGCGTTCACACTTCCTATAACATGTGCAACAGATAATAAATGTGATTGCTACTAATAATAGCCCACCCTCTCCATCCCTGATGGTTTATGTATGCAAAAATGCTGCGGAGTCAGTTCAATATTCCCCCTGGTTCATTTACCCAGCATCCATTTTCCTTGCAGATAAAGCTGGTCCATCAGGGGAAGGGATGATGGTAACTCATTTGTCACACTTGTTAAATGTAGGAAAAGCTGGCTTTGGGGCACTTCCAATTTTGTGTCAGCTCTGCCTTTAGCTGAACAGCCCTGTGCCTGCATGCGAAGCAGGGTGGCTCTCTCCTGTGTGGCCCCATCCCTGCAAGATTTCATAGATTCAGAGGGTCTCTGAGTGCAAAAGGACTTGCCCATCCTACCGGGCTTGTGTTTGGGCTGCAAAGCTTTACCTGGATGGTAAAGGATATTGAGAACTAGATTTTGGGAACTGCCAGTATGAGCTCAGAGCAGGTGCAGGGAAAAGGTGATGCAACCTCACCTCCATGCTCCTCCTAACCCTTGGAGGATTTTGGGGTGACTAGTCTGGATCTTGCCTAAACTAGCACTGTCCCAGAAGGCTTTAATTTGCTCCAATTATCAGGTGCCAGCGCAGGGTGGCTGCAATGCAGGTAATTTTGGCTGCACCCTCTTTGGAGGCATTGCCATGAAGAAAGGCCACCTCCTTCCTCTGCTGTGGACAAGGACTGCATACATCCCCTAGAGGTATTAGGATGGAAATGCTGATGGCTATGACCCCTCAGTTCTTGTTTCAGGGAAGGGAACAAGAAATAACCGAGGGAGGTTGGGAAGATCTGCATGAGTGGTCATAGAGCAGTTCATGGTTGAGATACTTTGCAGAGCACCACGCACTGCACTGCCAGAGGGCACTTCAGTGCAAGACAGACCCCTGGTCTGGACTGGTATGGAAATGCCCTCCAGTGAGTGGGGAGTAGGTAGGACTGCAGGTCCTTCTGCCCATAGCTTCCCCCATAAATTTAGCTCAGATGGGGTTAAGGTGTAGAGAGCTGAGCAGGAAGGGTGCTTTTAGGGAAGCATCCGTATGGTCTGTCCCCACAGCTTGCTGTGGCAAAGCCCAGACACAACACACTGATTTAACCTCACACCCAGCAGGGCATGAAGTGTCCTATGCCAGCCTATGCATTCTCTATCTCTTGCTGCACCTCTGCCTTTGTGGTGGGCACAAAGTTGGGCACTGTTGCCTCCTCTGAGTTTTACGGCTGGTCTGCAGCAACTGGTCTCCATTGGCACAAGGTCATCATAGAGCTGGAAAAAGATGAGGCAGCTGTGGCAGGTGAGATGAAATGGAGGATCAGAGGGGCTGAAAAGCGGTATTTTGGTCGTGGTCGTGCTATTCACTTGTGGTGTTTCCAAGCCAGGGTGTGTTGATTTGCAGCACCGCAGGCAGCTATCATGAAGGGCTCTGAGCTCCTGCCTTGTTTAGCAGCAAATGCATGGTGCCTCTGAAACCTGGCTCTCAATAAAGACCCTGGGAAGTGCTGCGGTAGCAGCAGGTTCAGACTGCGGCAGTTTATTTCTATCTTCAGTGCTGGTCCTAGCAGGGGAGGGGGACCTGCCTGCTCAGCTGCCTTTGACTCCTTGCCATTGATTGACCATTGCAGGAGTCGCTGAGGTCTCTGCTTTTAAATCTGGATCTGCACCGTCCTTCACGGCTGCATGCTGCCCTGACCTGCAGCAGCATCCCTCACTCCTGCTTTAAATCTCTTCCAAGCAGGCACTGGTGACATTAGCATTATCTCTTGTCAGCCGGTAGGGACCTGGAGCACAGCCCTCCTAAGGGAGGAATTAACCCAGCATCATCAGTTAGCAGAGGTATCTTTTATTGACCGTTTACAGAATACTGTAATACAGAATCTGTTTAGGGGACTTAGGTGAGTTCTCCAGAAGGTGCCTTCCTTCTCAGCATTGCCAGGATATCCTGAGGAGAAACCTGCCCTGTAACACTTCGGGCTCCCTAGCATGAACTTCCTAGCACCCTCAGCTCTCCAGCAGCTGGGAGTTGTTTGAACATTGGATGAATTCAAGAGAGGAAAAGGAAAAGAAACCTCCATATATCAGGAGGTGGTGGGGCGGTCTGAACACACCTGATATGTTGTGAGCCAGCCCTGCTGTGGAACCCATCCATTGCTGCACATGCCTCTTGCTCAACAAGACCCCACTGCTCCCCAGAGCTCAGCTCTCTGCTGCTAGGCATGCGTGGCTCTGGGCTTTGCAAACTCCTGTCACATGGCTTGTTGACCATAAAATAAATATTTCTTGGTCTTTTTTTACCCCTGTACATGTCTTGGAGACCCTTTCCTACAGCAGTTCCCATACTGGTTTTGGGGGCAGGAATGGTATGCTCAGCTGGGCTGACAAACTCTTTTAACTTTTGTTTATGTATTTATTTGGCTCTTCTCTTTATTTTTTTTGCAATAAAGGTGGAGTATTGTTTTTATTTTTTTGCGTCCTTGCTACAAGAAACAACTGCAGACACTTCTGGCATAGAGGCATTTTGGCGGCGACCACTGCTGTTGGCCTCACTCTAGTAATCAGTGAGGGGGTATCGCAGGAAGATGAAGATAAGGATGATACAGAAAGTGGCAAGGGCTGAGCTGGTGATGTTAAAAAGACGGGCTGTCTTGGCATCTTCAACTGCTCCATTTAAGTCATTGAGGAGTTTCTTGTCCCGGACCTGAGATACACAGAAAAAGAAAAAGAATTGGGAGACACATAAAAGACAAAGTGTTTCAAGCAACACTCACAAATATCAACTCACTTGTAGGGTACCTGTATAGCAGATGAGGACTGAGCAGTGCCTCTTTCCATTTGGAAGTGTTCAAAGTGTTCAAAATGCTCAAAGCATTCAAGGATAAACACTTTAAAAGTGTTCAAAAAAACATGTAGATCATGTATGAGGCCCTTGGTAACATGGTTTAACAGTGTACTTGGCAGTCCTGGGGTAAAGGTTGGACCTGATGATCTTAAAGGTCTTTTCCAACCTCGCCGATTCTATCATTTGAATGCTTGGGGTGCCATAAAACACCCCAAAGTGTGGTTTGCATTCCAGCTCTGCTATGGGTTGAGCCTGTGAAGCCAAGCATTGTAATACCTGTGGGATGGAAATCCCTGGAAGCAGAGAAGACCCATTGGTGTTACCAACCAGGCAATCCAGGTCCCTATGGCCTCTGGGGTGGGACAGTGTCATTTGAGCCTGAAGATGCATAAAAGAACTGAGATGCCATCATGCACCCCATTCACATGGGCACTCAAGCATCCTTCCAGCCATGTCACAGCCCTCTGGCCCTGCAGCTCCAGAGTTCACCTCACCCGGGCCATGAGCAAGAGGGCTGGCTGCATTGCCGGTGTGCATCCCCATGCCTCTGTCTGCACTGAGGGGCTGAGTGAGTGAGCGGTGGCACAGCATCCTACTGCAGCTCCAGGGCTGCACACAAGCCTCAAGCATATTAAGCAGCCCTGGGTTAATGAGTTCCTTTTGCAGGTCTGATGCAGCTCGTGCAGCATCTCTGCTACTATCAGTTTTCAATCCTGGCAGCGCATTCTGCTCTCTTCATTTCCCTGCAGGCTGGGACATTCATAGGCTTGCTTTGGGGCAGCTCTGCAGTGGGTAAGGATTGTGCACGCCTGTGTCATTGGCCTGTCCCCACCTCCTCCAGGCAGCCATGGCACCAGCAGGCAGTGGATGGCACAGCTAGGCAGTTATGCCACTAGAAGGCATTAATGGCATTACCAGCAGTGGTTGGCACTGCAACCCAGTGGATGGCAGAGCTGGGCAGTGCGTGGCACTGCAAGGCCGCAGATGGCACAGCTAGACAGTGATGCCACTAGGAGTCAGTAGATAGCACAGCTGGACCCTGGATGGCACAGCTGGACAGTGGATACCACTAGCAGGCAGCGATGGCATCAGCAGGCAGCAATAGCATCATTAGGCAGTAGATGGCACACCCAGGCAACTGAGGGCACTGCCCACCAGCAGCAGTTCATCTGCTTTTTGCTCAGGCTCCATCTCTTCCTAGCAGATATGTGTCCTTGTCCCCAGATTGCCCCTTCAGCCAGCACTTAGCAGACCCATGCAGCTGGAGCCACAAGGATTTTGGGCACAGGGATCGGGAGATTCGACCCGTCTTCCCTTTCCCGTATCCGAGAGGGGTACCCAGGGGCCGCATGGCATGGCATGGCATGGCAGTTCCTGCTATGCTGCCTGCTTTGTGGCCGGAGGGTCAAGGCTGCGGGCCCCGTCCTTTGCTGCGCTGCTGGCAGTGCGAG
>JBCJKH010060489.1:42146-59757 GCA_039877255.1 Loriculus beryllinus | reverse complement strand
TGGTTTAGTGTGGGGTGTCCCTGCTTATGGCAGGGGGGTTGTAACTAGATGATCTTAAGGTCCTTTCCAACCCTAACTATTCTATGATTCTATAAAGCCTGTGTCTCTGCTGAGATATTTTAGTGCTTGCAAGTTGTAGGTGCCAGTGAAAAGATAAGAAACACACAAACTTTTTTCTTTTTCTCCTCCCTCTAAGACACTGAAAGGTTAGATTTGGAATTAACTTCATCCTGTGTAATGTTTTGGCTTGGTTTGTATTTATTCCAAATGAGTCCACCCATTTCTACTGCAGAAATAAAAGGTCATGAAACCAGTGAATTCTCTTTCTCCTAAAAGGGGTGAATCCCTTCTAGGTTGTGAATCACCAGTGAAGTATAGCAAAAGAAAAGAAACCACAAAAATATATTATGTGGGACTGTAATCACAGACAGGTACAAATAATAAAATGCACAAGGGCACGTTGGATGCCATTTGTTTGCATCAAGGGGGGAGAGGGAAATAAACCAAAACTTTTACCTTTCTGCTAAGGAAAAAAAACCAAAACCTGCGAAAGAAAAACAAATAATTTTCTTTTCTGAGGTTCTTGGCTATGCAACAGTAGGAGCCAGCACAAACATTTGGCCTGGTTGGGAGAAGGGAGGAGGACAAGGAAGGGAGAGTTGAATCATTTTATACATAAAATAGATCTAAACCAATCCTGCCCCTCAGCTAATTCTCCACATGTTAAAAAGGAGAGATGTGTGTGTATATACGTGTGTCACTATGTTAGTTTTATTAGTCATCTGTTTTAGAGATTGGGCTTTAACAGAAAGTTTTGGAACCAATTTGAACACTTTGAGGAAGGAGTGTATCCAGAACTGAACTTTTGACTCAGACTGGCATAAAGATAAATGGCTTTTTGAATCCAGGTTTTTGGTTCATTAACTCCATTTGAGTTTCCTTGCTTTGTTTAGTACAAGAATTTAGTGTCTCATATGAAAAAATGCATCTAAGCTTATTCTGCTGGAATAAAAAGGAAAGTTTCAGCATTTGTTTACTGTAGTGTATTGCTTCCTTCCTAATGCTTTCAACAGAAAATCTTCTTGTTTCAAATGTTTTGAAGTAATTATTTAAAGGCAAAAGGCTTTCCAACTCTATTGCTGGTACCCACTAGTATTTAAAAAAACCCAAAACTATAGCAGCAGCACAGTGACCTGGGAGGTCCAAACTGGAAGCTGCGATTAAGATGCTCTTGTGCTAAAGTTCACTTTATTTTGGCCTTCCATTTTTAAGCTCATTCAGCACTACCTACTAGGTACCTAGATATGAGGTATCTTAGAAAATCTTAGAAATATATCTTAGAAATAAGATAATGGACATCAGGAGCAGCATATATACATCTCACAAGCAGAGATGTACAGGAAAATCTGGACCTCATTCTGCAGTTGCTGGAGAAACCTGGGCACATCCAGGGTGCACTTCATCACATCCTATAAGAGATATTTAAACCTGATCACGAAAGTCATGCTGGGAATGTGCCTGTTCTCTCCGCTGACTATAAAGAGAACATAATGTGAGTAGTTCAGTTATGGATATGGTATTCCAAGCTGCAAATATCTAAAATTAGATGAGATGAATGTCATCCCCAGTCTCTGATTGCCTTATTGATCATGATACAAATGTAAATAATCTGACATCCAACTAATGAATGTTTCATTTCCACAAGTACAGGCTCTGACCCTAGATGAAGAGACCTCCAGGAGCTATCTTTGGTTTACAAGCTAAGTTGGTATTTCAACTAGGGAGATATTAAATAAGGAGTATTTCTAGGAGAGACTGCTGATGCCCAAAGGCACTGAGGGAAAAGGAAAGAGAAAAGGACAAAGTTCGCAGCACTCATGGGACAGCCTCAACGGAAAGGCAAATCAAATTTGCTGGCTAAGAGCATCTTCTGGCTAAGGAATCAGCTGAAGTTTTAGGGAAGAGATGAGCTGAGAGTAATACCCACTGCAACAGTGGACAAGGAGAATTAAACAATAAATAAAAATAGTCAGGTTCTTCTGTTTGTATTGGAGAACTAAAAAGGGAGCAAAGAGTTACATCTTCACCATGAACTTCTGTAATGCTAATTATGAAAAGACTGACTGCTTATCAGCTGTGACAAAGTAAACATCGCTAACCTCCTTTATTATCTCAACACTCTCCTACTGACTTCTGTCTCCTTGTAAGTGCAGCAAATGTATTACTTCGCTGCTTCTGATTAGGCCCCTGCCATGCCAAGGTTTCTGTATGTGCTGGATTTGAAACCTGTGACATTTCCATGGACTAACAGGGGACACCTCCAGGAAGTAAAACTTGTGTACAGTCATTTACAAAGGCTGAGGCCTGCAGATGTAAACTAATGGGGAGCTGAAACCTTCAAGATGTGTTTTCTATGGCCCCTGCTAGAGTAGGACTAAACTCCTAAAACCTTTAAATTATATCATACCACAGCGAAGAGCAAATAATAAATGTAACTGTGAAAATATGCACATTGCTGGAATATAAAATTTGAATACAATAAAACCATAAGCATCACTTAAAATCTATTATATTACCAGCAAGTTATAGCTTTTGCAATGAAAAAACCCAAGTGGCTATAAAATGCTGGGTTAGGAGCAACCAGGCAGCATTTTTCATTTCATTTATTAGTACTTTCAGTCAGCAAACACCCCATCAGTGTGGTGGCAAGTTCCTCAAGGCCTGCTCTTTAGCCTTCTTGTGTGGTGGGAAATCTGATCTGACTGTCCATCACAGTAAGGTTACAGATTACACAGTAATAACTAGTTTACAGTGGGATAGTTTTTAAGTGCTCTGATAGAAACAGAAGGCATTCACATGTGTCTCTGTTTACTCTGAGGGACAATTATATAGAACACCAAGAATAAAAGGTTTAACAAACAGAGTGTTCACAGTAAACTTTTTAAAGTATTCCAGTGAAGCATTAGAGCAGCTTCGAGTTCTACTGGCCGTGGCTGAATCCTCCTAGCAGCTGTATTTGGAGCTGCTGCTGACAGAACTCATGTTTGGTAACAGATTAGTTGGTAGACTAACTTAGTTAACAGCAGGTGTAAGTATTAGTTTTAGGGAAGGTTCCAGAGCTGAAATTTTCTGTGTATGCTTGAAATAACATGGGCAGAGGTAGTAGGGATTTCCTAAATTATATGCAGATTCTCCCCTCAACTTTTCCAGAGGAATTACTTATACAGAGAAAAGTGATGTCTGTACCCATACTCTCCTCATGACCTGCCTGCAATTATCAAGTTCCCATTTTACAATACTCCCTTCTCTGCTACTGATACCACTAACTCACTTCACAGGGAATCCAGAGAGGCAGTAGCTAACAACACCCTAGAAATCCTCAGGGAAAGACTGCAGTGCAAGTGAAAATGATTTATCTCACTTTCAAACATCTGTGACCAGTTTACAAAACGAGCTAAATTCTGCTGGAGGTCCCAGCCTTGCACCGGGTTATGGTGAGAGGCCCCAGTGGGAGCTGCAGATTATAAGGAACCATTTCCCCCTGCAGCCTGAAACTAAGTAACCACTGTAAGCAAAATCCAGCCACCACTGCAATGAAGCAGCATGGAATAAGCCTTGCCATCATTTACCACTTGCTACAAATTGGGAACAAAGCCTGTGTACCTGCAAAGTAAATCGAACCAGAAATTTTCAAGAGCAAACCCTTTAGAAAAACTTACTTGCTTAAAAACCACAGGTAAAAATAAAATGAAGCCATAGCAGAGGTTAAATTCTGCAGCTTAGTGATAAAGTACATAAATTTTAAGAGACAATAAGTATCTTAGTATGTTCAGAAAGAAAATTCTTTTAAAGGAGGAAACTGGCAATTGTCTTCTGAGAAAATTTCTAAGTTGCTTTGAAAAAGAGCTACTACATGCCATGATAATGTTAAAAGGAAAACTGAAGAACATCAAAGACAGATGAAGCGCATTTACTTCCCTTTCACATGAATACACACACACAACCCCATACACACTCTCCTTTAATGACTAGCATTTACTGAAAGTGATTTCAAGAAATCTGTATAAATGTCCTCCTTCCTAAAAACCCTGAATCTGAAATGCGGATCCAACTCTAGCAGTGAATATTGAGAAGGAACTCTAGAAGGTTGTGCCAAGCACCTCAGCAGAAATAGCTGCAGCTGTGTAAGATAGATACTACTACCCCTCAGCTGTCCAGTGCCACTTCTGCCACACCCACATACACATCAATCATATATAGGTCATTTGAGAATTCCTCATATGCTTCAATACACTGTCAGCCAGGGTAGATTAATCTGTTTCTGCAGTGGCTGCCCAACTATGATCTTGGTGAACACTATCTGAACCCTCTCATTCACCTTAAGGTTGCCATGACGGGTAACACCCATCACCCATTCTGGCTCCCTGCTGTTTTGCTTTTTTTTCCCCCCAAGGACATAAAGTTATTTAGAGACTCCTCTCAGAGAGCAGAAATTCAAGCAATTTTCGACATTGCATGCGCACAACCCTGATTCAGCTGTAAATAGATTCACAGCTGAAAGTTCCCGCATACCATTTTTTAAGCTGCACTAAAGCTAGAGGGATGTAGACTGACATGAGCTGATGTTAAAATTACCAAAGTACTGCATTGTTACTCAGATATTTTTCTATGGCAGAAAATACAGTGGGTTCTGTGGAAAATTTTGGAAGAGTGATGTTAATCCTACTGAGTCCAACAGAATGAACTCACGAGGTATTTGAAATTGGACACATTTTCCACTTGCAAATAGCATTGCAGAAACGTGCTTACCTGCTACAGGGAGAAGAAAACAGGACTGAATAGCAAATAGGGAAGACTCTGCACCAGGTTTCAGAGAGTCACGTGAACATTCTTGACAGGAGATACAATTTGGTTGAAAAAAGCCAGCCCTTGCAAATAAAGCACCTCTGTAACAGAAGATGAACAAAAAATGGTATTGCAAATACTGCTATTCTAGCAATTGTTTCTTAAGAGTGAACTAATAAGCTCGTATATGACACACACAGAAGTAAAATAAGCACAATAATAAATGCTGTTCTACCTCATCACTGACAGAATTAAACATTCCTTCTTGAACTTTTACCTTTTCTGTTTTATTGTCTTTGGGGGGAAGCAACACCAACACCAAGAGCTACGCTTACCACTAAAGAGTCTAAGAGAGTTTCCATGAGCAGACACAGTGAAAAGCAATTATGTGTTCAGCACTAAAGAAGTGACAGAAAAAGGTTTTAAATATGCTGCATGATCTGCAGTGATGACCTTTGGACAGCAACTACCCTGTAAGGCCCAGAAAATTCTGAAATGCATAATTTACAAATACTGGAAATTCTTTCATCATCTTCAAATGATGGCCATAATATCATTGCCTGATCAGCTCTTGAAGTGCCTCTATGAGATGGCTATTAACACAATAAAAAACCCAGAGTGGATATCTTGGTGCAGCACAGAATTTATGTGACTTCTAACACCAATACAAAGCATCTTCATAACTTAAAGATTTTAATTTTTTTATTCACTTGTCAATAAATATAAAACAGTATTAGGAAAACATAATATATACACATATACAGACAGACAGAGTGGTATTCACACACATCTGCATCCACATTCTAAGAATGGTTCTTCATGCCTTGCACTTTGCAGAGTCATTAGTATCAGCTCTAACACACTGCTAAATTTAACTAGGAATATATAGATGTCCTTTTTGGCTCAGTTTATCCTGGGTACAAACTGCTCTTGCTTTTGTTTTGTGGCATTTCATACCCACTTTGCAAGGATGTAAATAACTGCATGTGTTTAAAAATACACATTTTAAGGTTAATCTTTCCTGTGTTTGACAGAACTAAATAATCCCCTTTTACTCCCACCTTTTGTCTGCTCTAGGGGTGTGAGCTTCCTTCTGTTACCACTTATTTTAGTCAAAGTCAGAGGTGTTAGTTTAAAAAACAGTGAGGTGAGAAGTCAGTGCATTTTGACTGCAATGCGTTAAGAAGCACACATACAAGCAGCTCAGCAGACAGCCTGCAGAATGGAAGAAATTACCTGCAGCTTGTAGGCTACAGAACCACGAACTGGTATTTTAAGTACAAAGTAAGGGAAAGCAACCTTTGCAGTGACACGTGCATCTTGCAGATGACACATGATGAAATATGAAGTGAGGGAAGTATAGCAAAACCACAGGATATGAGCACAGGACACTGGATATACCAAGAAATACTCCTGTGGACACAGCGAGATGTTGTACTCCTATGTGAAAAACCACTCTAAGCAAAGCAAGCAGTATCAGAGTACAGCTTTCCTGATACAGCTGGGTTTGTATTAAAAGTGTCTGCCAAAACTGCCAGAGTGGCCAGGACATTGAGGTCTTCTAAAAGCTCAGCTAGAAGTGGATACTATTAGAGTAAGTACCTAAAATAATAGGACTTGTAATGAATTCTGGCCTTTTCCCCCTCCCTGTTTAAAAGGCACATTGAAGAAGATTCTTAATCTTCTAATGTAAAGTATATGAGAAGTCCCACTGATTTTAGACAGATAATATGGGCAGAAATTGTAATAATAGCTATTAGGTTCTCAAAAGATTATGAGTATGAAAATAGTGTTTTGCTTAGAGATCAAGCTTTGACATTTCTATGCTAGCAGATGGAAAATAAAAGCAACCTCCATTTTGCCTATACCCTGTGATATTTGATTAGCTGGAACAATAAACCAATATCACAGTGCTATTCTTCAGGATTTAAGGGGGTTACCTCGTAATAAATCGCCACTGTCTTTTTTACTTAAATCGACATAACTCTGACGATCAAAGCTCAGTTATTTCATCAATTGCATGCAGGAAGTATAAATTATTTTTTTAAAAACTTCTGAATGACATTTACCTTGCTTTCATCTAATATCCTGCGTATCTTAAACTATTCATAGGTTCAGGGGAAAGGAAAAAAAGAGAATGCCTGAAAATAAAAAAAAGTAACCCAACCCATGATGCTGTTGTCCAGAAGTTCCAGGAGACTGTAGTTAAGCATTTGCCTCACACCAGCTGAGCAATCAGTATGTTCTTTTAGCAGGTAAAGCAAATCAAGAAATCGTATAGCCTTTTGTTATAAAATATTGATACCATGCTTTAAATCAGGCATTTCCCAGAGACAGAATTTCAGAACTGCTTTACTGTTTTCTCAGGCACATACTACTTACTCATCCCTCCACCTCGTCAATAGGGAAAGCAGCAATACAAGCCTATGAGGAGAATCACGGTGAACAACCCAAAATACTTTTGCAGACGTAACAGTCAATTTGCAGCTTTAGAGACCTCCTCACCATCATAGAAAGAAACATGACTCCACAAGTTTTTGGACCCCAAAGCTGCTAGAAATTCAGATTCAGCTCAAACTACTCTGAGCTGCAGAGCAATGTGCTTTCCAGATTTTGCATGTGAGGCAGAGGAGGAAAAGATGTAGAATGGCTGGTGATGCTGCTTTTAAAAAGGGGTATTTTGGAATTTGTTCAAAACCAAAATGTCATTTCTGGTAGAAAGGCCAGCTGTCCAAATGCAAGAAACTATTCAGAAATCTAGGGTAAATTGCAGGATCATGCATTGCAAGTGCACTATAAATAATACATTAATGCAACTGCCCTCTTTTTCTAAGTGACTGTACTTCAAAAATACTTGCGAGTGTGGATGATATTAATTTCTCATACAGCATGAACTTGCTCAGGGAAAGGAATGACAGTTCCTCCTCAGGACTGACAATGAAAGCTGCTGTAAATCAGTATTTCAGTGGAACTGACACAGTTGCCCCACTTAAACCTACAGCTCAGACAGCTATGGCCAGAGAAATCAGTCACAGGACTCTAATTTTGGGTACTACTGCACGTCTTTAAATTCAGCTGTGAGTGGCCAGCAAATAAGCTGTAACATTTCAGTGACTGCAGTCTACTAAGGTACAAGCCAAGAATCAAGACAGTGGCTGGAAATGGTGACTTCAATTAAACTGCTATCAGCCTGTCAGGCTGACGTGATCAAGATCTGCTATGTAAAAACCCACAGCAGCACCATTATGGACCTTCTTCTACTGGAAAGTTTTAATTTGGGACTGCTATGACTGAGAAGCATACTGATGGCTGGAAATTGCAAAGGCTTTGTCATTACTTTCTGAGTTTTGCTAGCTCAGCTCAATCAACTGGAAGTGTGGAAAAAATGCATGGGAAGAATGACGTGAGAAGACACCAATGAAAAATGCACCATCTGTATTCTTAGCTTTACTCCTTGAGTTACACATGTGTAGATTTTCCTTTGGGCAGGCTAGCCTTATTTCAGACTATGAAGTAAGTGGCCTTTAGAACTTTTGGCTTTCCCCTCCCCAACCATTTAAAAAGCCATTCTACAACGGGTCCCAACAAGCAAAACCATGGGCTTCAGCCTATATTATACCTGGCTCCCCAAGCACCTTGGTTCACTCTTCTTTCAGGCCTGTAAAAGATTTGCAGGTTTAAAACATTTTTCCTTCTTTTTGTTTTGCCACAGATAAAAAGATGGCATTATGTCTTCTGGGTTGTATGACCCTGATCTTCCTCATTTAAAAAGATATTTCACTTGAATCAAATTAAAGCTCATACTTTAAATTAAATTATAACCAAAGGATGAATGCTGATAAATTCTGTCTACAGAAATGGATAGGAAAACCTCTGTTGACTCTGCTTGAGGTAACATTGTACCTCAGACAAATAAGAAGATTGTTTTTAATGCTGACTTCTCATAGCTGTTTTTTTTTTTTTCCTGACAGTCTGTTTCTGTTTCATGCATTGCTGTTTCTTTTCTGCTGCAATAGTGACATTTAATCTACTTTTATATCTCTGGGGACATAAACTTACAAAGATAGAAACCTAAAGGCGGTAATTTCTCCTGAAAATCCTTGGTGTTACTCTTAAATGAAGTTGGATGCAAAACTTACAGAAAGCTCTACATTAAAAGGTGTCAAATTTAACTCCATGGAGACAGAGAAAAAGCTAGAACCTTCCAAAACCAAATGTGTAACTTTAAGGGCTAATTACAAGTTTAACATAGTCTAAAAACACCAAAAGAGCTCCCCTCTTATCTCAGATCATGACTTTCTCCATACTCTAAACTCCAATAATTCATATTTTAAACCTCTCCCATTCTTTATTTCCCATAGACCAAATCCTACATGTAAGGATCATAAGACCAAATGACACACAGATTACAATTTCAGCAGTCAAAGACTGGAAAATTCTATTCATAACTTGCATCATCTTCAGCTAAACTCATATTTGATATATTAGTGCCTTGGGTTTACAGGTTGTTCATTTACAAGCTTTATATAAAAGTCAACGTCCTACAGTGATTTCAATAAAAAAAAATAGAGCTTCAGGTAACTCGGGGAGAAAAGTTCTTGGGTAGGTAAACACAACATAACTAAATACTTAAGGTTTCCTTTGAACTTTCCACAGGCTCTTTCAGGACAAAACAGAAAAGTCTTTCCTTTGCTTCCATTAAAGCACTCAAACTTATGAATTTTTGAAGCAGCATTTGAAGGCTTTTACTGGGAAAGGAATGCAGTGAGTGTAAATGAGGGCATTTTGGAAGAATTTCACTTCAGCACACGCTGGGTCTCCTTTGCTGGTATAGTCACTTCTGGCAAGCTCATGGACAAGAACTGTCAACTGCTTTGCTTCTGTATTTGAAAACAGAGCAAACCCAGACAGGATCTTTTGTACAGCAGCCTGGCACTATATCTGCAGCAACATTTCCCAAAAATATAATAATAACAAAATAAAAGGCCTTTCCCTTCAGCTGCTTTTGCTTTTCACTAAAATGCCAACATTTCTTACTGGCCTCCTTCCTCATTCCCAAGAACTGTGGGAGATGGAAAAACAAAAAGGGAACATTTCAATTTGTTTTCCTATTTATAAGTAATTCCTGCACTGCGGGGAGGTCCTGCCATAGCCATCCTCACCCCAGTCCCTCTCCAAACCCAGGGCTCAGCCTCTGTTTGCAGAGGTGCCAGACCACATTTAAGGCAGCTGCTTCTGAAGCCTATGTGAAAAACATCCGCCGTGAACCTTAGTTTCCTATTAAGAACAGCAGCAAACCTCTATGGAGAGATTAACAGACTGATGGATCCTGGGCAACTGAGACTCATAGCCATCTTAGAGAAACAAATCACACCCTTCTCATCTGATCCATCGCTCCTGGCACAGACAGCAATAAGCAAGCTTTGGAAGAAGTAACAGAAGAAGGGAAGAGAGGCATCTGACAGCATAGCAGAGCCAAAAGTGATTCTAGTGCAGCAAGAATTTAAAGTCTGCATGGCAAAAAGGAATGACAAGGTCACAACCCACAAGCCCCCTTGGCAACTTCATCTGTCTCTCTTCACAAATCTGTAGAGTTTGAACACGCTCCAAGGCCCACCAACATTAAGGTGGACATCTCCACTCAAACCACCATGCTTCTGGGTCAACACCTTCCAGCATACACCAGAGCAAAAAACCCACTCAGATTTCTTTATTTGTAGAGTAGAGCTGGGGTTACTTATGGCCACAGCAGGGATAACTAAACCTAACAATGCCAGCATTGGCACCAGATTAGAGACATATGCAAAGACCTGTAGTGGAGCTTTGGAAGAGATGCTCACAAGGCTCTGGCTGCAGAAGAAACTTTTGGTTGGGTAGCATCTGTTGAGTGGTATCAGTTGGGCAAAAAGAATGTGAAACAGCGTAATTCTCCATTTACAGAATCACTGTGACTGCATGGAAGAAAAAAAAAGGGAAAAAAAAAAGAAAGAAAAAGAGCCCAATCCTTATATGGGAAGCACTCTGCAGTCATGCACCCTGAAAACAAAAGTAATTGCCACTTGCATTTCAGAACATGAGGGAAAAGGGGGGAAATTAAAAAAAACAGTAAGAACAGTAAGTGGGCAGAACTCATTACAGATGGTTTCCGAGTCTGCAGAGAGAAATGAAAGAAATTATAACATTACTATCCCTTTTGCCCCTTCTTCTGCTCCACCAAAGGGAAGCTGGCAGAGGGGTAAGTTATCCTCTCTTTCTGTGCAAAATCCAGTGGTGTCAGCTCTGTTGCCAAGGAAGGTGATGTTCCGGTCAAGCTGCCAGATGCAATACAGAGATACTTTCTGCTCTACCAGCCTTGCAGATTTTGAAGAAAGGTAGCAAATAGCTGGAGGGAGTGACTTCTCATATTTCCTTTGACGTTTCTACTACACTCAGATTCAGCTTCTGACTACGCATGAGACAGCAGCTGCTTAGTCAAAAGCTTCCTGAGGAAACTCAGTAACACGAGAATACAGCTCCACCGCCTAACATCTGCTGCCATTCTTAAAGCAGGTACTACTGCCTGAACCCTCTGAGAATAAAAGGAGAAAAGATATAAAAGCTTTTGACTCCTCTCTAGTGAGGACGATATGCCTGGATAACAGAGGATAAAGTACTGTTCAGAGAAGACAGACCAGGTCTCTGATCTCTCAGTTGCAAAGTTCAGGGAGATGTAAATGATGGGCTTAAACAGATCATGGCTCCATCAATCCTCCATCACTGAAACCAGTCAGAGGCTAGGTAGACTGTGCAGCAATGTCAGGACTTGGTGTGCTGGAGGCAGTAAGCAGGGAACTGTTTTGTGGAAAATAGACTGACTTCAAAAAAGAAGAGGTAAATAGAAGTAGCAACAATTACAGGACCATCACAAAAAAGCACTTTGATTCAACTCAGCTATCTGTTTTGCACTCCTGCCATCAATAATTTAAAGTTCTACAGTGCAAATACTAGGCATGTAAAAACTGACATCCCATCATCACCTCTCTGAACACTTGTGAGATACACCTTGAGCCTCTGAACGATATCCAATTTTTCAGGAATGCCTCAAGTGCAGACCTATACTTAGGGATTAACAACTGCCTGAATGGTCCTTCAAGGCTCAGGAAGGGACACTTGCCAGTGACTACCTCTGGAAAATCTCTAGGATCATTAGTAATACCAGGACAGGAAAACAAAAAACAGTGTTGTGCTGGATTTTGAATACACAAGGAATTTTTCTATTGATGTCAACAGCCACTGATTAGAATCCAGGTAATTATGAGACCACGTGAAGAGCCTGCAGCTCCTGAAGTGGCGGACTTTGTGCACCTTGCCCTGAGGGAACTCCTCAGACCCCTCTTGAGCACCCAACTGAGATTTCAAGAAGCCATTCCAAGAGACATTCAGAAAAGCACACTACACCCTTGATATTGCTGTTTAGTTTTGAGAATCTGCTACCCCTAAATCCATGTTTGCCTGTTTTCCACATCCAAAACTACTGATGCAAAATATATATTCTTCACAAACAAAAGAAGGGCATCTTCCACATTCCCCTGGAGATGGGACTGTCAGAAACTGCGCAGCCCCAGGTAGCAAATGGAAGCCCTAAGCTAGTGAAGTATTTAAGCACATCCTTAACTAATTATAAGCACAGAAGTACTCCTGCTATAGCTCCAACTGGCCATTACCTTTGCTTTTACACAACCTTTTAATGTTCCAAAACTGATGGTGCTGCATTCAGAGGCATTGGATTTGATCCAGAAAAGGCATGTGTACTAAAATTATGTTCGGCTTCCAAATTCTGGGAAAATCTTCTGTGGCGAGAAAGGAGAGATGAGGAGAGGGAGAGGATAGCTAACGTTTTTGGGCAGCTAGGTGCTCTGCCTCACGGTACAGTTTATTCTGACCAGGCTATTTACTAGCATTAATCTTCAGTGATTTGTGTTCACGATGCAAGTCATTTGGCTGTCTGCGCTGGGTGGAGAGACAGCAACCTGTCAGTGGCAGAGCAGCTGCACAAGTCCAAGTGGACAGATGGCGAGAATGCAGCTCAATTCTTTCCTCCCTGTATTTCCCTCCTATCATTTTTCCTTCCTTCCCTGCCTCCCCTCAAGCCCCGGATTCTTTCAGCAGGGGAAGGGAGAGCTACTTGGACCTCCATGTGCTCTAAGAGCAAATTAAATTTGCCTTCTAATTACTTCCTGAGTCTCTGTACCAGCAATCTGTCCTCACTCCTGACAGATGGCAACTGCTGCTGCACAGCTGGTCTGGCACCCGCAAAGCCAGCGGATGCACCCACGCGGCAGGTGTGATACTGGTTTGGCTCACAAGATGCAAAGAAAACATGGAAGAAAACCCTGCTTATCGGCAGAGGAGAAAATTATTTGGAAGTTGTTCCTGCAGGATGGCTGGTAGTTAATCAGAGAAAAATTCAGCCTGAGCAAGCCTGAAGGATACTACAGCCTCCTTGAATTTTCCTGAAGGATTCTCACTGAAGCTGGCTCTAGCTGTCTTCTCATTCTAAGGAGTTCTTCGCAGACCTCTTATTTGTTATTTATTTTCCATGTACTTATTCAAAGTCTAATATAGTGGTTCTGCTAATAAGGTGCTTAAGCTGCTGAAGTACAATCATGATTAAATAACTACAACAGTATTGGTATCACTAAAAGCCTACCTTTAGTCATTCTACAGCCAGAATACAGTATCACTCCATCAACCATCATGACACTGCTTTGTCTCAACTTGCCACTATTGTGAGCATACAAACTTGAAAGCCTCAGTACCATCTTGAGGGCTAAACTGGTATCAGCTGAACTTGAAAGAAATATCCTTATTACAAAAAAGAAGGAGGAGGGGAAAAAGGAAAAGAACCCTGATGCACCAATAAAAAAGGAAAACCTAAAAGCTCTCCCCCATTCTCCTCTGTTTGCTAAAAGCAATGAGTTATCCTGAACTACCCAACTAGTCCCCAGCTGGGTTTCTACAGAACTTTAAACTTTTTAAAATGTGACCCTTTTCAGCCTAGGTGGTGGTGTTTTCTCCATTTTAATCTGCCATGTTATCCTGAGAGACTTTCATTGTCACGCCTTCACTCCTACAGAAATTTCCAAGACTGTTGAGGTTTTTGCAAATGAACGGATGGATGAGTTTGTATCCAGAAAAGGAAGAGTTACCACCTGCTGAGAGACCAAAGGCATCCTGCTACCTGTACTGCTCTCCCTGAACTTTGGGAGCATGTACCAAGACACGTGGACAAAAAACCCACTCATAGATGAAAACGCCAAGTGTTAGCCTCTCACCAGGCAGAGGAGAGGAAAAGAGCTGCTTGAAAAAACAATACTGGGCAATTTAAAGTCAAAACTAACATGTTATCCAGGCTCACAGGAACTCTGGTTCTGCCAAAATATGATTGCTGCACTGGTGTTAAACAGATTTATTTAAACCTGTCAAAGCTTCTGCAGAGTCTGCAAACAGATCTCTGTGAATGCAAGTGAGAGGGTTAAAGCAGTTGCCAGCCCAGAGATCCCTCCTGCCTGGGACAGCGGAGGAGCAGGCACCAGCACTAAGACAGCCATCCTCATTTAAGTATCACAAGCAGTTGAAGGGCAAGATGATTTAGATTTCAGATCCAGCAGCACAATCCAACCAGATCTTGCTATACATGAAACCAAACTTTGAGAAATCTAATGACATTACAGTAGCTAAAGTTAAGCGGTAACTGGGTATCAAGGCACACTGTGGAGCTTGTTCAGTCTGTGCTGGTAGGCAGTACTGGCTGGTGTGTTGATGAGAAATTTCCCTGGAGTCTTGTTTGTCACTGTTCTGAATTACACAGAGACACAACCAGCTATATAGCTTTTATAATGAAGGGAAGAGAAAGAGACTTTTGCCAAGGCCACAGTATTTGCACTGGAGCATCACTTATTCCACTTATGCAACAAAAAAAAAAAAAAAAAAAAAAAAAAGAAAGAAAAAGGAAAAGAAAAAAGAAAAAATATGAAGAAGAAGAAAAAGGTGATTCAGAAGAGATCCTGAAGAGCAATGGCCAGCTTTGGTAGATAAGAAGAGAGTAAGAAACAGGCATGTACAATAGGAAGAAACCACAAGCTGAGGCACGTGAGTGGGTGGGTGACTCTGAACCTACCCTCAGCTGGCATCTCTAACCTTTACCAAATGCTACCGCTCAATCTCCACTGAATTAGAGGCAGGAGAGCAGCACTCTCACACTTCTTCACAGCAGGTGGGAGAACAATGCTGGAAAGCTGCCAGGGGTTCACACACAAAGAGAATAAAGAGGGAGAAACCCCCAAGAACCAAACCCCAAAGCTGAGAGCTGCTTGAGAGACCACACAAGCCTAAGCATCATTTCTCAGACGTTTTATTTGGGGAAAAATCTCCCTGAGTTTCAAGGGCAATTGCACCTTAATGAAAATTAACTATAGTAGGACAATTTTTCCTCCAAGCATTATCAAGCAGGCCCCTAAGCCTCTACAAAGCAGCAGAAAAGTAGCTGTATTTAAAGATTTTTAATTTGTATTTGTTGGGGTATTTTTGCATTGTTCCCAAACTCCGGAACTTCAGACTAAAATCTGACTGAGGTAGATGCTGTGGGAAGGCAGCACAGAAAAAGATAATTAAACAGAAGCAAGAGCAGAAGCATATGTTCTCTCGAGACATGTTCTAGGCACAATCATTCATGGGTAACTAAAGAGCAGTGAAAGCATTTCCACATAATCTCACAGCAGCATGCCAGACAAAAACAAACCCCAAGATTCCTCCTCGTTTCCCTTAATTTTCAAAAGCTGAGGGAGTAAAAAGCTTTACAAGACACCACAAAAGGCTGTCGGACTCCATTTCTTTCACATCAAGTCGGTATGTGTCTGAATACTGAAGACCTTATTGACATGACTATAATGTAGCAGTCCCCAGGGAAAGATGGTTCGGGTTGTTTGTGCTCCTTTCCCCATGCAGAGCCAACACAACTTTCTTCACTCCTCAGCACTCTATTTAAAGGTAATTAAAAAATTACTTCCCTGTCTCAAAATTAATTCAGAAGTCTCAGAAAAGGTTGAAAGCCTACTATTAATATATACGGCTGCTGTAAAATCCTGGGACTTTTTCCTTCAAGTTACCTTATATATACACCAGGAACATCTTGGTTTTGTCAAAATGTTCTTCAGATGATGTTTGGTAGCTCTCATCCACTAATTAAAGGCCAGGTTAGTTTCTAGTAAGTTTCCAACATGACAGTGATGCTCAAAAAAGAGAAAAAAACCCCAAAACAACAAAACCAAACCAAAACCCAAAACCACACAAACAAAAATAGCTCTCAAAAGTGAAGAACAAAAATCAGAGAGAAGAGAAAGCTCCCCTCTCCTCAAACCCCTCCATACATATTTTCCTCAGTGATTGGAGCAGTCTGCAGGCTTTCAAGAGCTGATACAATTTGCTGCCTTTCTAATTAGTGGGAATTAACCAGAAGTCTACACGTTCTGCTGGGCTGGATCTGACTTTCTATTAAAAGAATAAACAGAAATTAAGAAGGGCTAAAGCCCACTTGGTTTCCTTCCACAGTAATTTTCAAGACTTGAAAACCTGGGTCGATCCCTCTTGTTACTCGTTTTTACCAAATTTAACTTCCACCTTAGGAAAAAGGCAGAGGAGGCAGCCAGAGGCTCAAGAGAACACTGAATTGCCTGGAAAATGAGAGATTAACACAGATGCCTTTGTGTTCACCGAAAACATACAATGAAATGCGACAGTGGAGAGCACTGCCAGGGAGCCACGAGAGCACAGCAAATAAGATGTTGCAGCAGTCAGCCTTCAAACACATTGGAAACAGGGATTTTGGATTATGTAAAGGCTCTGCTTGTTTTTATTGGAATATCAATGTCCTCTATGGAGCCAGAGAGCTCTCCAGGCTTGGTATCCCCTGTGAAAGGAAGGCATTAGCCAGACTGGCTTTTTAAAATAAACAGCTGGAATATCACCTTAAGGACCAAATACAAAGGGGCTTTGGTGGCTGGACAAGATTTAACTGAAATGAAGACCAGATTTCTGCTCTCCAGCAGGGGTGGTGGGTTGATATGGTGAGGTTTTTAACTGCTTTGGCTTTAGGGTGACTTCACGAGGCTCAGATTTTCCTCGGAAGGACAGGAGAAGACCGGAAGGTTGCTTCTCTCCTGTCCTCTCCACTGTCCCCCGTTACACAGACTCACAACTTGGGACAAGGCAAAAAGAACAGCTCCATGAAGCTGTGCTCTGCCAAATGTCCATCTTCCACTTAGGTACCGGGGTGCTGCGCTGCATTTCACTTAGGCATGTTGAGACACAGTAGGGCTGGCAAATCTGCATCCTCTTCTGAAGTTATTTCATGCATAGAGGCTGCAGTAAGTATTTCCCTTGTATATTCTCAAGCCTGCAGTAGCTGCTCTTTCACTTAGTAGAAACTAGAAGACCCCAACATGACCTAGTATCCTGATTCACAGGGTCTTACCTTTTAGGCCGTTGCATGGTTCAGTCAGTAAAATCAGCAACAGAAACATAACCGCAGAGAGTAATAGATTTAGTGTAGCAATTTACAGTTCTTAAATAGAAGAAACCAAAAAGTATTTGGTGGAGGTGGGGAAGAGAGAAGGATGGGAAATAGGACAGCACCAAGACTTGGCTGTCAGTGCCGCAGGCATCAGCTACAGCACAAGAAAGCACTGTTTGCATGGAAAAGCTCCAAGGAAGAGGGGCACATGGTGCT
>JBCJKH010060489.1:17854-31746 GCA_039877255.1 Loriculus beryllinus | reverse complement strand
GCTGACTTTGAGCAGCAAGGATAGGAAGAAGCCTATGTGCTGACTAAAACATTGAGTCAGGCCTGCGAACATCACTTCGCGGTGCACAATGCGCGGCCGCGGGAGCCGCGCCGGCGGGGCGGGACCGGGCGGGGCGAGCGGGGCTGGGGAGGGGGGTGTCTCCCGTCCGCCTGGCTGCCGGGAGGGAGGGAGCCGTGGGGAGAGCAGGACCTCAGATACCCCGAACCCACCCAGCCGCTCCCCGGTGTGCTGATGGGCAGCCCCTTCCCGCTGCGGCTCTGTGGGCAGGGACCCTGCCGGCAGGGAGCGGGGCTTGGCCAGCGGTGGCTGGTACGGGAGCAGCGGGTGGTGCGTGGTAGCTCCAAACCGAGCTTTGTCGTTCAGCCCCCGAGGCGCTCAGCGGGGCTGCAGCCCGGCTGGCGAGAAGCCTCCCCGCGCCAGCGAGGTGCTGGGGTGCGGCTGAGGGAGGGGAAGGAATCGGGAAGCAGAGTGCGGGCAGAGAAGGGAAAGGGGCAGGTGGAGGCAGGAGTGCAGGTGAGCCCTTCACCCTGTGTCAAGCGAAGGTGTCATTTCTCGAGGAGAGCCGGTGCTGCTCCAGGCGCTTCGGTGCTGGAGAAGCTGAAAGGCCAAGGGGACGCACCAGCACTCGCATGTGCTGAGGTCCCAGGCCAGGGTGGTGTGGAGCGTGTAGTCCCAGGCAGGGACAGCAGCGCAATGCTGGCAGGCTTAAGTTTGCTTTGTGGCTGTGTATCCGTCAAAACTTGTGGTTTTGCCTGGTCTGTAGCTGGTAGTTTTGATCTGAGTTATGGGATTTAAAGTGCACCCTGCAGGGATTTAAACCAAAGGAAGTTTTATACAAAGCAGTTTCACCACGACTTTCAGCCACATCAAATTGCAGCTCATCTGGGGTAGCTGGCAGGCACGCTGCTTTGGTTTTCTATCTGTAGGAACCATGGTGCCGAGAAAGAGACTCGAATGATGGCTGTGCTGGGGTGCTAATGCCACAACATCATGTCACAGCACCCTAGGCTTCAAAACACGTGGTCTTCTGATCTCAGAAGGGGTTCACACTTCATTTCTTCCGATTTGAGAGGAAGTTGGACATCAGTGACTTTGCATATTGATTTGATCCGTTTTGTGTTCAGAATATAATGACTTTGAATGGTATCACTAGGTGGAGGAATCTGACAGAGGAAAAGTAAGGATCATGCAAACAAGTCCTTTGCACTGTTCAGGGCAAATTGTTACATTTTAAAAGCTGTTAATGAAGTATACCGTTGCCTGTTTTCTGACTGCAAAGACAACAACAGTGCATGAGTTGTCACTGGGCATTTATAGCCAGCGACGGAATTCAATGGTGCCTTTTGCAATTACATGATGAAACAGCCATGTTCATAACAAAATAGTTCCAGAGTCATGTAATCTATAAAACTATACTCCTGCACAGAAGCAAGCCATGATTTCTTATCACCTTAACTAACCCAGAAATCTGGGGAAGACACCTTTGCCTTTCTAAACCGGCAGTGAGAGCGTGAAAAGAATGTCCCCACCTGTCCCTGAACACAAAGAAGGGTTAATCTGAGGACTGGGAAGCAGTTTCTTCTCCATTACTGGCATTCTTTTCAAACAGCTGGTCTCTAAATAAACTGAAGCCTGTGGAAGAGACAATTTTATCTCTGTTTTCTTTCAAGTTACCTCCATTTTGGAAAATCTGAATTAGATTATTAAAACACAGGTAATTAACATGCAAAGGAACCTGAGTTGGTCTTTGATCCATAAGTATTACAGAATCACTATTAAGTGATGCTTTTTCAGTAGGAACTGGTATCTGAATTTGTCATCAGAAGCAATGTATCAAATACATTTGTTTGTTTATTTAACAAAGCAAAACCACACAGGTTGCTCTCCCTCTGGAAGTTTTCAGAAAGCTTTGCTTTAAAAAAATACATTCTCCCTAGCAAGTAAAAATGAGAGAATTGATACTTACAATGATTTTAACAATTACTGACAGGTTTAAGCCTCATCCGAATGAGGAACCTCTCTGCACCCAGGCAGGGGCCAGCTGACTTCCATCAAAACTAGCATGGCCACAAAATTCCTTTTGTTGGAAACATCTTGAGGGATCAGAGGTCTGTTTTGCACTGTTAATTTGGGATTACTCTGGGTAGGTGAAATACTACTCCAATATGGCATCTTGGTGTGAGAAATATTTATTTCACAAGAGTTAAAAATTACGAAAGGATTCAAATCACTCTCAGTGCCAGATGGAGTAACATCAGTCAGAAAATGCTCAGATCCTTTGCTGACAGCCACCTGCATCCAGACGTTTCAGAGAATGAACCACATCACTAACAGCATCTTCCTACTAAGGTCTAATCTGCCTATGTACAAGTTTTACTAGTGTGAGTACAGATGATGTGCAGAGTTTAGGACAGCATAGCTACCCTGGTCACAGTTCTGACATGGAGACAGCAAAAGCAGAAAAAGCATAATTTTATTTCTCCCCATGAGCTCAATACCAATATGAGTAGCTCAAGAAGTAGACTAGAAGTGTTAGAACTAGTCAGCCCAGGTGCCCTGGGCAGCAGAACTATATAGCTATATAAAGCATATATAGGCAGCATAACTATTTCAGTACCAATTGTTAATTATTTCCCCTTAAAGAACACAGCCAGAGAGAAAGCAAGCCCTCTTCAGTACCTGGATAAAACTAGAAATGATCAACCAATGCATGCTCAGGAAGGCAGCAAAACCGAATCAACAGGCAGCTCAGCCCTATTCCCTGTGTTTCAGTTCTTCCCTTCTCAGAGTCATTTTTATATCCCTGTCCAAAACTGTGCTTCCAGCAAAGCAGGAGGTGTGTGGAGCCAGCCGGCTGCATGGTAATGCAGGAGGATCCCCTCCCTGCTCTTCTCCTCCTTATAAAGACAGCTTTACTAGCAGGCTGCTCACAAGAGCAGGCAGGACACGCTCACACTGCCAAAGCCCAAACTGCTGCCTTGCACGTGCAGGTGCGCTCTTGATGGGCTGTCAAGGGAGGCAGGGGTTTGTACAGCCACATTAGCAGGTTTCTCTACCTGAGAGAACTTGTGCAAAACAGCAAGGTAATTAAACCTTATAGGAGGGGCCAGGTCCTCAGGGCTGTCCTGCTGACAAGACCGTGTCTAACTTTCATCTCGCCTTGTTTTCCTGTACTAGATGACAAAAGGGAGCAGCAGCATCACACAAAAGTAGCCTGAGATGTGGAGAAAGACAGCAGCAGGTTTTAAGTTAGACCACCAGGTTCATAAACTCCTTTTTCCTCTCCTAGTGATGTCACCAAGAAGACTTAATTAGATAGTAAAAGTCAACTGGAATATCTGCCAGGAGCATGGCCACTGCTGCCATTCATGTTAATCACTGGAGCAGCATGAGTGGCAGCAGTAAAGGCTGAGGCAATTGGCAAGAGCATCTATAAAAGCCACAATGAGCTGGGCTGCCAAGCTCCGAGACAGGTCTGCAAACAACATGATCACCCACTTCTTGTTGGAGACTCTGGTGCTCATATTCTCAGGCTGCCAAAAGAGACAGGGGATTGGTAAAGTGAATTTTAAGCAGATATTTCCTGGTGCCTAGTATGCTGAGGTGGCACGTTTTTTGGATGTCTCAGCTATGGTAGCAGAAAGAGTATGTAGGCCTTTAGGAAATGAAGGGTGGGTGTTTTTTTGTGCCCTCAGCAGTTCACAGTTGTCAGAACAAGGGCAAACCTCTTGCCTCATGAAGTAAAAGCTGTACAACAAACTTGTGGATGGAAGGAAATTCACACTAGAAGAAGCACAGGAAACCACAGAGCTGCAGAAAGGATGAGTTAATGGAAAAAAGGTTGATGTCCTGATACTGTGTAAAGGCTGTGGAAAACTACCAGCTCACACTGTCGATGTGTAGGACTGCCAGAGAGTGTCCTCAGTTAAGCCGTAGCATGCCCACTCCAGGCAACTTCATTCCACAGATATTGCTGAAGGCAGAAATTTCCCTCCATCTGCAAGAACAATGCCCCGCCAACCATTTTTCTAAACAATGAAGTAAGAGCATGAAGAAAGCTCAGTTTTCACCAGCTGGTTAAAATTAATACAAGGCCGGATTTACTTTATTGCTCACAGTTACAGTCTTTCTGTGCACACTTGTTTTACATGTCCCTGCTGTTGTATCTCCTCAGATTACACAAGGGCTTGCTGTCAGAGAAGCTGAGTATGGGGAGCTTAGGGGAAGTGAAAATGAACCATAATCACAACATTTTAGATAAGGCTTGTAGCACGATACAGTTGCAGAGTGGAAAAGGAAACCTACCTAAGCAACCAAGGCACAAGGAGGTGATTAAATAACTGTCTCAGCTATGTGGCAGCAAGGAATAAAGACCTCTTAACTTCTGATTTTTAATGGAGCCATAGGAGTTTGGCCTCCTGCATAGCCTAAGCAGCACAGAAGTGGGATGCTTGTCTTGGTCTTCTTCTCACACCTCTTCTCTAGCTCCAGTAATTATTACCTATTCAACTTAGCAGGTGGCCTTTTCTTTATTGTTGCTTGGCTAGTGAAATTGTTCAGTGTAGATGTCTTTTTCATCTGAAAAGGAAAGAGCTTCTCTGGTTAAGGATACCCTCAGGCAACTCTATCTGACCTTTTTTTTTTATGATCTTGTTAGATTTTGCTATCAGCCTTAGATAAAGCAAGTATTTAGGAATGGAGTGAAATCTGATTTACAACATAAGGGATAATAATTTGGAGTTTTGTAGTGTCTGTTATGCAAGTATACTAAATGTTTCACTAACATTAATTAGCTCTCTCAAAGCATTCTGTTGAGGCAGTGACAGCTATTTGGCAAAATAGCTGCAATAGGTAAAACACTAAAATACGTTTAAGCGTACTTGCATGAAAACAGATGTAAAACCAGGTGTGAGTTGCTGAAGGGCATGTAGCAAATCAGCAGTGTATCACTGATATGTGTCTTAGACATCCTACATTCCATCTCATAGTGCTTCTCAGTGGTCCAAGAGCTTTCCAACCTCAAGGTATTTCAAAGTGTTCTGCTAAGTTAAATGTAAGTACACGGGTACATGGCTGCCACCAAGGACTCAGCATAAACAAATGGGTTTGAAATTAGAACCGTATTTTGTTTTGGAATTGTTTGGGCCAGCGTCAGAGCACATATGAAATAAACCAGAAGTTTCACCTTGAGAGTCAGCAGAGAAGGAAAAATAACCACAGTTCAGCTAACACTTCAAAAAAGAGCATCTTTGATGAAGCAGTTCAGTGCAATGTCAGCCCTGAGCACAATTACTGGTAGTGGTACTGCAGTGCTCTTCAGAGGTGCTGCCCGGGATCTCTGCTTTTGTACACTTAGCATTGCTTAAACACACACTTGGGTGAAGTCTGGCAGGAGCCTGCAATTCCAAATCCCCCATCCCAGATAGGAGATGGCTATGAACCACAGGGGGAAAAGAGAGACACTACCCTTCCTCCTTTTTTTATCTCTCTTGCTAACAAGGATTGGGTAATTTACGAATAAAGCTTTTGTTAGGAAAGAATCTCAAATCCAGACTGAAACTTCTGATCAAAATTAGTGAGGCTGCCCTGAGAATATACGATACACTGAAAACACTTATCCAGGATGTCAGGGACCCAGGTTCCTGCTTTTCTTCAACTGTTGAATTTGCAGACGGGTCTTCCACAGCTTCTGTAGGAGTAAGACTACAATTGTGACTTTGGATGCTTGAGGTAAGACCTGTCTCAGTTTTGTCTTTGTAACAATTCAATTCAGTGTGAATCATTTGCTATGAAGTGGGCAAAGAAACAGGCTTCTGCCCAGTGAAATTCCTGTTGGACATCAGGGAACTGTACAGTGATGACCTCCATCCCTAGCATGAGATCTGCCAGCAAAGGGAATCTATTCAAGAAGCTATTGAACTGTTTCTGCACATCTCTGCTGCAGGTACTGCAGGAAATACTGCAGATTGTTTGCTGCTGTCATGCTTCTGAATCAGTAACTCTCTCTGGTCCAGGGAACTAGGTGATAGGATTTCTCTGGACATCCTTTCTAGGAGTTTAGATGATCAGTAAGTTGGGACCACTGTTTATTTCACCACTGGATCAAATTCAACTATTCCTTCCATTACCATGATGCCATGTAGCACATCTGCCTTGCTACTGGGCGATTACCACACACCATGCCAGTGCTGGCTGTGTTTCCCTGACGGCACAAGTGATTCTTGCACCTCATATCATTAAAAGTTTAAGTGCTAAAGAAGAGATGGTACGTGAGTACCACAAATTTCCCAGGACAATGAGACACTCAGAAGCAAGTGTGAAACAATGCAGAGACTTTAAGAAAAACTATTTGGCTAAAGAACATGCATGTATCACTTACAGTGATTTTGGGTTTTTACAAAAATATTTTCAATGCTTTTCCACTTCGTGTTTTCTGATGTGTTTAACCAATTTGTTTATTGCACTTCTGAGGTTCTTCCTTAAGAGGGTCTGTTTTCTTTTTTAAGTAGTGTTTTTAATACCCTGAAGATCAAACTCACAGTAGTCCTACGTAATAGATTTTAAATATTAATAGCAGCATACTAGTAATGCTGTAGGGAATAATAATATCGTCTTTAAAATATATATACCAAAATGTCTTTAATAAATAACATCACAAATCTGATGCTAGACTAAAAGTAATAAATTTTAATTCATACTTATTTGCTCCCTTATGCCCACTGTTCTAGCAGTTCTTTCAGAAACATTACCATAAAAAGATCTGAAATTTCAGTAAGCCTCCAACAGCATATCATATTTGTCTTTGCACAGCCTCTGCTGTTTCCAAATAAAGAAGTGTTTGATCTCTCTTAATGTATCCAGATACGCTGCACAATGACTGTCTGCCCAGGACTGTTTAGATCCGCTCCTTCTCTTTATACTTTGTCTAACACTTGTTTACAGCAGCAGCCCTAGCTTGCCTTATCTATTTGTGGGTTAGGAGTTTAAGCTGCTGGCCTCTACTGGCTGAATAAGGCAGTCAGGTATCATTACAGGTGCCTTTATATGACTCACCTCAGGGAGAAGAGCAACAAAGGCAGACTGAGAAAAATCCAGCCGTTCATGAGCATTATCTCTTTTGGGGAAAGGCTGAAGACTTTTGGAATTGTATAGAACAATGTCACAAGGTAGTTTGCTACTCAGTCAAGATCCAAAGTTTGATGACCTTTATATTTTCAAAGGTCAAGTGGCATATCTGTGTAGATAGGTACATACGTAGGTATATAGTGTTCCTGCATTTAAAGGAGAGCTTTTCTATCACAAGCAACTCAGCTCATTTGTCAAAACATCACATTGCCGAAGAGCAGCTCTGCAGAAAGAGAAATATACTTGATCATGGAGCAGTGTGCAGTCATTAAGGAGTTTTTATTATTGAAACCTTGAAGAGAGACATTTCTAGTTCAAGAGAAAAACATTTATCAATACAGAAATATGAACAACCTATGCAAGTAACTGGAAGAAAGGCTTGTGTGCCACCAGAATGGTTAACACTCCCTGTGTAGTTCACTTCATTTGGAGAAGGCCTTTGCTCCAATTCAGCCCTTAGCAGGCAGTCAAAACATACATGGGTGCAAGTATAATAATCCTTCCTGCTTTCATCTAAACTGGGATTTTCAATCTTCTTTTAGCTGTGCAACTGTAAAGCCTTCCAAGTGACTCTACAGCCTCCCACATGCCAAATGTAAGCCCACTTGCCAGCAGGATGGCTTTTTTGCTTGTACCTTTGGGTGGACCCCTTAAGATTGGAGACTCTCATAAGCACACACAGACAAAAAAGAGCAAAAGGCACCAATTTAGAAGGCTGACCCTTAGGAGAAGCTGGAATCTCACTGCATGGAACACATGGAAAAACAAGATAGAAAAGCATACTAAAAGCAACAGTCATAGATGAATGAGGTGGGAGGAAGCAGTATAGGGCATTTGCTGTCTCCCAACTGCTCTGACAGTGTAAATCCTCCTCAGGAATACATTGTCCCTGCCACTGAAGGAGCATTACCAGCCGTTCACACAAAAGCAAGGTGTGTTCTAAAAGAATGATTAGAGCTTTTTTCCACTTGTACTAGAGATGTTATCTATGTCATGTGCTGCAGTTTCTGCTCTAACAAATACCTTTGTTTAATGAATAATATGTAGGGGAAGATTCCATGATGCAAAAGACTGGTTAGACCAGCTACAAACCTACTGAAGAATTTCAGAGTGATATCGTATAACATTTTTTCAAGTTCAGCTGCACACTGATGATGTGTTTCTTTTTTTCCTATTTTCCTTTTAATGTGCTTCTTTCTCACATGGACAGTGTGGACTTAATATACACCTGCATATTTGTGAATTTTGAGCAGAAAAGAACTTGCTCCTCCCCAGGAAATTTTCCACTGCCTTTGCCAAAGCTTAAGCCTAAACGCAGATTGGGCAGGTTCAGCCTATAGAGAGCTGTGGAGAAGGGGAGAACAGTGCTGCTGAATCAACCTTTGGAGGGGTTTAGCATTCATTCCTGCCATGCAGGCCTGATTTGCTGGTAAGTATCTGGAAGAGGCAATGTGGCTAATGCATACACCTGGCCCACCTCAAGCAGCACAACAGCAGTACATTTGATGTGCCAAAGTCAGAGGAAAGAATTGCTCCTTTTTCCTCTTCAGGGCATCTTCCAGCAGCCTCAGTGCAGAGCAAAACCATCAAGGTGCATTTTACAGTCACACAGCGTCAGACAGTTCCTGCCCCAAGGGGTGCCAGCTGAACAGAGGTGGGCAGAAAAAAAGCCACACAAGGCAGTGTTATTTTTCCATCACACACTTCGTCTGACCACTAGTCCAGGCCCCTGCCAGTGCCCTCCACCCCAGGACAAAGGAAAGCATAACCTACTGCAAAGCATTGCAAAAACTTGAACATACATATTTGGGAGGCAGTTTCTCAGTGTTAGAGATGTACAGCACCCTGATGAAAGAGGGAGTTGAAACATCCGCTACTCTGCAAAGTTGAAGTCCCTACAGCCAGGCACAGGCAGCCTGACCATGCACCTCAGAGCAGATCCACAGAGACCGGGCACAGAGAATGGAAAAGCACCTTATCTTCATGGTGATCTGATGATTCAGCCTCAGGATTTTTTGTTAAGTCTGGTAACATGAGAACAAAGTGTCATTTACTACTATGTCATTCAACTCGAATCAGGTCAGGTTGCTAACTCATTCTATGAAAACCACCATATTGGGTGATAGAATCCCAGAATAGTCCAAGGATTGATATGAATCTCAAGATCTTTTCTTTCACAGGGAGCTCAATGACAACATAGAAGGTATTAAGATTTAGAAAAAGACAGTCTTTATTAGACCAAAAACCTGTTAGATCAGAAAATACCAAGTGACTAGGTAAGAAAGTAAGACAGAGGAGTAGCTTAAAAGGCTTATAATCAAATCTCTCCCTGCCCATTGTATCCTAGAAAGTCAGTCCATTGCTCTCAAGATACCATTTGGAGTTTATTGGTGGGTTTCAACTATCTGCTGAGTCTTAGCTCTCTAAGTTTTCTCTACATAGACATGGAGCTCAAAGTGTGCTTTATGCATCTGTCAGTGCTCTCTCTCTTCTTTGTTGTGCTTCAAATTGCTGCCTTGCTAGAGCCTTGCTGCTGCTCCCTCTGATCCACCTCATTATCCAGATGTCTCCTTCCCTTGGGCAGATTAAATCGCTTCCTAGAGGAAAGAGCATCCCCTCTCCTTCCAGAGGTCTCTTCTTACAGGGGGATAATCTATGAAGCAAGAGCAAGAAAAACAGATCCTGTTCATAATGAATAGCTGTCACTGTTAGCAGATGACAATCAATATTTGTTACTCTTTGAACTGTGCTAGGTGATCTGGTGGCACGACTTGACTTTCTGGCCTTTGCTTATGCTAGCACCACGGGTGCCTCTGCTCAAGGGACCTGCTCTAAGGACCAGCACTGAGAAACCTGCTTTACCGCCTCTTTAGTACACACAGGCAGGCTAGAGGGGAGCATGCAGTAAGGAATCAGTCTTCAAGTCTGGGGGGCAACGGATATGATGCAGATGAGGATAAAAAGAGAAGACGTCATCAGATCCTCCCACAAGCTAGACTTTGTAAATCTGAAGAGGAACTTTCAGCACGCAAAACTTGGAAAGAGGACATTTCTAAAGAAAACCACTTGCTTTGACAGTATTTTGGGGGTGGTGGGTGTGAGATTCACAGTGTTGAGACACTGAATTTGTCAAAAGATTGGGAAGATTCTTCAGCCAAGAAGCCCCAACAAGTATCTGTTGGGAACAGACTCCTTGTCAGATCTGATTGAAGCTATCAAGGGAGTCAACTTTAAAGTGGTATCACCATATCTGTTGCCAGTAAGTGTTCTCAGGGAGTGATATAAAACTAAAATACGTGTATTTAAATGTAAAGTCATACAAAACTTATTCTATTAAACGTTATTTTCTGTCACGTTGGATGTTAAGAGAAGGCTGCAGAAGCAAACACCAGAACACTCTCCCTTATTTTTTTCAGGAGGTTGCATAAACGTATGGTCAAATCGTGTGTGTGTGTGTTATGCATGCCAAAGTAATTGTCAACAAATGCCTTATGACTGAAGGAGTAAAGAACAGGCTCTTCCTTGTTCTGCCAACAGTTCAAGATTTTAGTACTTCTGAGCCCATTTTTTCCAAAAAGCACTTTTTTCTTTTTCTTTTATTTTTTTTTTTAACCTATATTGCCCTTGTGCATGAGGAAATAATTCCCACCCAAGCATTCACCTCTTTGTCAACTCTTAACTACACTGTGAAAATCTCTGAAGCACCACCATGATAACTGCAAAGCATGTAGAAGCACTTCCACATACACATGCTGGAACGTTATTAATGCAGGCAATAAACTCCCAGTCCTGAGTAAGTGCTGTGACCCTCTTCCTGCCACTGTGCCCATTTCATTCGTTTTGCCATCTGTGTGTGTGCAGTTTTCCAATGGGAGGACCTGTGGTGGTACTTTTAAGGAGACATTCAACTGTTTGCAGGCCCGGAGCTAAAACCTCCATAACTAAATGAAAATAATTCATGATAGAAACTGGGCATACCCGAAACTCAGGGAAGCTGAGACCAGGGGCTTCTCTGGGTTCCACCGGTCTTGTTCCTCCAGCATTTTCACCTGACAACACTAAATGAGTTGGAAAAGCTTTGGGAAAAACCTCAGCAGCGCACAACCTCACTGCAAAAAATTATTCCTTGCTCAGCAAAAAAAGAAAACGAAAGTAAGTAAAACAATGTGAACAATTTATATGATTCCACTTAAACAGCTTTTTAAAGGGCGGTGTGTGGGCATGCCACAATAATTCATTTTTAAGCTGTATCTCACTACTGTTATGAAGTGGATTCTGTGAACTGGCTGGCTGAGGCACCGTGAGGCTGAACCCGCTGGCTCCCAACGTCCTCCCCAGCCCTGCCTTGCTGAGTCTCTGAGGTTAAGCTCAGAACATCTCATTATATCGCGTGTGCCATTTTCACAGCAAAAGCAACTGCTATCCTAACAAGGGCATTACAGTTGAAGCAATGACCTGTGGGCGCTTTGTGTGCAGAAGTGTCAGCCTCAGCTCTCACAGCATCCAAATGCAGCTTTTTATGTCAGGAGGTCATAAGACATGAGGATACAAGGTGAAGCTTTACTCTCAGAACTTTCTCAGCATACGGTGTACCTACAATGGGGACAACACTGTGGAGGAACAAAAGACAATGGCCTTGAAAAGATCTTTTTCCAAATCTTGCCATATATTTGCTAAATCACACAGGTACAATTAAACACACGCATGTGCAAGTGCCTGGACCCAGAGGACTCAGTTCTCAGTGAAACCAACAGTGGACGCACCCTTCTGAACCCCTTTTCACTTTCGAAAGAGTGTTTAATAGCCTCAGTGTAAACAGAAGGTTTCTCTCTTCCTGAGTTGCTTGGGCCATAGGTCACAACGTGTTATGTGAAGGAAAATTATATACTTAATTTTCCTACATAGAGTCTTGGACGCTCATGGGTGTCTCTACTTGATCATCTGGACTTTCTGGAAGCACCCTCTAATGAGCCCCTCTGCTAACCAGTGCAGTTTAACATGAAAGGACTTATCAGAATCTTAAATTTTTGCTTGAGCTTTAACTGATGTTTTGCCTAATTAGAGTATTCTTTCATTTTTGATTCTTTTTTTTCTAAATGTCAAAGCTGGTTGCTTCAAAGAATCATTTCAATCACCCCTGCAGGAAGAGAGAAAATTGCTCAGAAAGATAAAAGAGAGCACAAGAGAGGGAGGTGCAGACAGATAGACAGAGTGCAGAACAAAATATCTAACGAAAGCCTGATCCTACTCCCACTACAGTGAATCTGCAGAGAAAGCAGAGAAATCAAATATAATTTTTGCATCTAAGACACATCCATGACAATATACCAGAATAGTAAATGCAACTTTTGTGACATTCATGAGAGATATTTTGGATAAAGCTTCTTTCCTTCCACAAGGCAGATCATAGCAATTCTGTGCTCCAGGTATGATATTGCTGATGCACATTCCAGCTCAGAAGAGCTCCACAACAGCTAATTTTAATTCTGCATTCTCAATTCCTTTCTTCTTTCCCCCAGCAATTTAACTTCAATGGGATAGGCCTTATATCACAATACCACAGTATGTTTTTCCCCTAAATACACACCATGTAACGTATTAAATCTTTGTGATAGAAATGTATTATTTGACATATATGTGTAATATTTTCATGCTCTGCAGTCACTTCAGTGTGTTTCTGTTCTAGGTCATACTGACAGAAATGTGTAAATGTAGAAGAATTCAGAAGAGTGAACTGTAGCTGCATCATTATGCTCATATCAAAAATATCAATCTTCCTTCAGCCTACAGTGAAGTGTCTTATCTATACATTTAAACAAACAAAACTGAGGACCTGATGCTGCAAACAATCTGCAAATACTGAACCATTGACTTCAATGGGACTCTGCATGGAAATATCTATGCAGCACTGCACCATGCCATGCAGATAATAGCCAAAGGGAAAATTCACACCAGCTTCTTCAGGCGTTAACTTAAGTTCCTCATTTTCTGAATAATGCTTATGCTGCCTGTGTAGCTACTGAATAACAGAATCTATATTTACTGGTGGGGGAAAGGGATGATTCAAAGCACTGAGGTTTAATACCAAAAGCAGGTGATATGGTTATCCTTTCCCAAAACCATTTAACTAAAGTTCTGTGAAGGACCAGGATCTTTCATGACACTGAATAGCTACAGATAGGTCCTAGCATTTGTAGGAAGAACCTATCCACTATCAAAAATGTTCTTAGAAATTCATATCTGCATTGTATCACACAGAGACACAAGTAAATCTAAGAACCATGGAGATTTCTAGCCTAAATCTGGTATTATCCAATTACGCAGATTCGCATGTGAAAGAAAAAGACAAATTCAATGGCAAAAAATGAAAAGGCTCAAAGCTCAGTGTGTCTTGATTCTTTCCTTTCCAAATTACATGGCAGCAGATTACCTGCCAGTGTGCATATTTTAGAAATGTCAAAAAAGAAGGTGTAAGGATAAGATGGATGGCTTAACGGCTGGAAAGCCTGCCTTCATTCCATCACACAAGATAAACACTTGAGGAGACCTGATAGTGATCTCCTAACAAGCTCCCTACAGAAAAGACTTGTGACACCAGAAGGATAATTAAGCTAGTAGCAATTAGTACTGCAAGATGCACTGACTGGAACCTAAAAGAGTTTAGAGCCAAACAAAAGGCATTAGTCTTTTTTTGACATATCACACCAGTAAAATGGTGACCAATTAGGGAACTACTGCACTGACAT
>JBCJKH010060489.1:7511-17754 GCA_039877255.1 Loriculus beryllinus | reverse complement strand
CACATAGGTTTGAATTCCACCAGCTTTGCCTTCCCATTCTGCAGTGACCAGAGCACACCCCAAACCCAAACACATGACTGGGATGTGATTTGTTTGGCTTACAATTAACTTTCTGGATGTGTTAATGGTGCAAACATATGCATGCAGTCACATAGGCATATACACAGAAATGCCATGTGAATCTCACAAGACTACTGCTTTTCTAGACTCTAGCCAAGGAATACAAGAAATGGTCCAAATAAAATAGTAAGTCCAGTTAACATCCTTGCCTCAACTTCTTTGCTCTCTTGTGTGTTCTTTAGTTTGGACCTAGGTCCCCTGGATAGCCAGGGCCTTCTACTCAAAGCTTTTCTTGTGACCCTTTGATAGTTCTTCCATTTCCCCTAAGTATACCTGGTCCTTCAAAGAAGTCACAGGCAAAAGTCTCAACTCAGGGAATTTTTATTTATTTCATTCAAACTATTGCCTACTAACAAAAACTTCAGATCATTAATTCATGTAATTAATTTGAGGGGGGAAAAGGAGTGCCAACATTTAAGACCTTTTCTTCTTTCTAGGGGTGGGCACAATCTGAACATAAATCTATTTATTATATACTCATATACTCCACCCCTTGCTCTGGTCAGGTAGATAATTTGGGTTAACATTAACATAATACCTACTGCATGCACCTTGTCCCTGTAAAACATACAAGCAAGAACATCAAACCAGTTTAAACTATTCATTGTACCTTAGCATAACAACCATTATCTTAGTTCAAAGATTAACGTTAGTAATAGAGATACTAGGAAGTTCATAAATCCAGAAGGGCATTGTCCAGGCCCCAGATGGATGGTGAACACTCTGCATAAGCCTCTCCCCATAAATAAAGTGATGCACTGAGGGTGGCAGCTCTCCTGGAGCTTGTTCTATGCCCTGTAGCATTAACTGGGCTCTCACCTTGCTCCAGCACTTGCAGTCCTTTAACCTTCACCTTTTGAACTGTGAAGGGCTTTTTATCTCACTTAATCATATCCCCCACCTCCCTTCAGGAACATGTGAATCCTTACACAGTAAAAAAACCCCTGACAAACATGCTAAAATTGCAGTGTGTTTACCTGCATTTACAATTTCTAGCTAAGGAGAGGTTACAGAGGGAGCAGCTATGAAGTTTCATTTTATTCCATGTTATCCACTATTAAGACAAACATGCTAGAACCACACTTGCTTTATATAGTCTAGGCTCTGTTTCATTTGCCCTGCTTTAAGAAAGACATGTGCACATTTAGTTAACATTTGAGCTAAACCAAATGGAATGTTGCAGAAAAAGCTCTGTAGAAGGCTACCCAAGCAATGCAATTAGATTTAATTAGGCTTACAGCGGAAGAAAGCTACATAGGCACCACACTAACACACATGCAAAAATAGAATAATAATGGTGAGTGCAGGGGGGAGAACATAGAAAGCATGTCAGAAAAATAAGTGGGAAGAACTGGTAGGGAAGCGGATGACCAGGGCAGGCCTGGAGCCTTGCCTGGTTGAACAGTACAGGGAGGGACAGGCTCATTCAGAAATATTCCTAGGGCAAACATGAGCCTAACATTACCAAGAAGCAACATCTTTAGCTCACCAGGGAATTCTGGGTGCAAGATGAAGACACATTCCTGGCTGGGATTCATAACATGCAATCTTTACATCTTCTTGGCCTCAGAAAGAACCGCATTGCATGGACAGGACAGATTTGCTAGATTTTTTTCCTTCTGCTAGTCTGAGGACAGCATGCTTTTCACAAACTGACAAAAAATAAATAGGAGAAGCAGCTGTAGGTTATATAAGTAGTAGATATGGACCTGAAAAATACTGAGGACTTTTGATCCATCCTCTTGTAAAAGAGTAGGCTATTCTGCTTGGCCACAAGACCTGAAACCATCAGCAGCCAGAGTGGAAATTCTAACAATATGTCAGTGAAATAATTGTTGTTTGCTCCACAGTTACCTGCATTTGTTTCTGCTAAAGAAGGAGACAAGTAATCAGTGAGGGCAATGGGCTTCATAAATCATTTTCTAAAGAAAAAAATTGACATAGCTGAAAACACAAATGCACCAGAAGAGAAGACAATAAAGGTATTTGTCCTAAATAAACCTCATAGTTAACAAGGCTGAAGCACTTCACTGTATTTCTTTACTTGGCACGCACATATGGCAAGCGACATTCCCAAATCTTTGCTACACTCTGGTCTTTTACATGTGCCAGCTTTTTGCTTTTTCCTGTATTCATAGGAATTCTCTCTGAGGCAGCCCCATTTCCAACTTGCCTCTTTTAGAAAGATTTGCAGATGAAAGGAACAAGATATATTTTTAGGAGACCTACATCACTTTATGCAGGGCTCCTCCAAGCTCTGCTAAGTGAATGTATTCTTCACCTGAGCTGTTTGTCATTAGAGTAGGCAAAAAACAAACTGAGAAAAGCAAAGAAGAAATGCGATTGTGAATGGGAATGCTGACTTTGATCTGCTTGAAAGGTTGCAAGATTCATCCCTTTGGAATACTTAGATGATGTGAGGGTATGCCTACTTATCTGACGAGAGGCAAGTATTTGAGGTAAATGAAATCTAGGTATGAGTTTAGATTATAATAGCAACAATAACACTTGCTGATACAAAGCTTTCAAGAGCTGCAAAAGAAAGGACTTTCTACAAAATGAAGAAAGCTTCTGTTCCCTGCTTGGGATGAAATTTTATATAAAATCTGGATTTCATACAATGTGCTCTCCAAAAAGAAAGGAGGTATACTGTACACAACCTTGATTTGGCAGAGGTTACGGCGAATAGGGATAACTCTATGCATATACTTGCTGATACACGTATTCTGAAGGCTTTTTGTTATACTGCAGTCTGTGACCAAAACCAGCCTTCAGCAGACTGATACTCTGCGCTACAGCACACCTAGCAAATACACCAGTGAAGACCAATACCCTGTTTTAGGTTGCAGAAATAATGGTGCTAACAAATCTATATTATTGAGGATAAATTTCTTCGTCATCCATCTATAAACTGAAATGCAGAATTATGTGTTCAGTCCATTTCCAAGGAGGTGAATTAAAAGTTAATTGCTACACCTTTTTTATGACTGACTTGCATGTAATATATGCAGATATTTCTCTTTTATTTAAAGCATTTCTGGATATGTCTTTCTGTTTTCAGACAGATTTTTCTAACAGTTCATACCAGGACAGTCTGAAAATAAGCACAGAAGCACCTAACAATGAACAACTGTGTGTACCTTAAAAATTCTGCATGATTAACTAATCTGTGATTTATGCTACTTCACTTTGCATTGGTCATTGTTGATTTACTCTGGAAGATTTCTGAAGAAGACAAAGAGACTTCATCCTCTTTTCTTCCAAAAGAAACCCAAACAACCAAAACCAAAAAAAAAACCACCTATGAGAAAAAAGCAACTCTGGTGACAAGTATCCCTAAGTAATTCAATTTTATTGTCTTGGCTGAAATTCAGATGAATTTTGAATAGATTGTCTGCATGCATGCCACACAATGATGATACTGCATCATAAGGACATAGTGAGGTATGAATAGCATACAGTGTATGTCAGTGTAGCTGTGATTGCACCAGCTGAGATTGTCACTGCCACATCTTTCCTGTGTCTGCATCCATGAAAAGAAGTTGGCTCTGAATATCAGAACTTCTAGAACCACCATGGCAATATGAAAAGGCTGTAGAATATATACGAGATGTTCTGAGGGTAAACCTGATGCATTGCATTTTCACTAGTGATAGATAATCAGAAGACCTCAAATCCTTACTTTTACCTTAAATATTTCGCAGTTTCTGGATGCTTAGTGAAGATAATCAGGCTGTTGATTGAAGTGTTGAGAGTCAGCTGGTGGGATGTATTGCCCTGTTGGAGTTGTGAATGTTACTTTGTATTGTGTAAAGGAATGGTAGGCTAAAAATCATTTACCCTGCCTCTGTTTGGAAGCACAGAACAAAGATGTTAGAACTGAAAGTTTGGCCATAGGCTCAGTAAGCCTAAGACAAAAGCCAAAAAGAAACACAACACTTGGATTATGAATGGAATGCAAGGGATGAACAAGATGCCTGATTCAACTTGGAGAAAGTGAGGAATGGAGAAGTTCAGTTATAGCCCTATTAAAAGAAAAGAGACTTCTGTCTAGAGGAAAGGAGTAGAAAATCTGGACTTTATTGGTGCCAAATTTAGAGTCTTGCAATGCAGCACAAGTGTCAAAGTAGTGGTTCTGCCTCATCCTTTTGCTCATTTCTCTTACCTCCTTTAGCACTCCCTTTACTTGTGTATTTACAGCAAGTAGTAAAACGTTCCCAGCATTTGGCTGGATGGAGCATTCTGCCTTTCTGAGGAGGTCTCTGGCAATCACTGGCACTTCCTTTTGAAAATGTTGGAACAAGTATTTGGTTAAACATCAAATTAGATGTCTGTCATCATTAAGACAGTACAGTGGCTGATGTTTTTACTGCTTTTCTTGACTCCCATGGTCTCACATAATGTATACAGCTGACCTCTACCAGACACAGGGTCCTGTTATTTGCAAAACACAGATGGATTCACGTCATCTTCTAAAGTGTAAACAGTTATTTGAAAGGTAAAAATGAACAGCAATAGCATGTACATTTGCATGAGTTGGTACGGAAATGTCACTTGAAGCAATAACATTTGTTCTGACAGAACATATGGAGAATGAAGATAGTATCTTTGCATTGTACCAACATTAATAACAACTCTGGTACCCTATAATTACACAGTGAAATATTGAACCAGAATGAGTTCTGAATCACCCATATAAGAGTTAGTCAGCAATACTCTGCAGAGTTGGCTGGAGCAGAAATAGGTATGGGAAGGGAGCAAGACGAAGCTATAACAGTGAAAACACCTGACAAATCCATCACTCTGCATAAACATCAGGAGTATCGCTTTGACTGATTCTCCAGAGCCTTTTCCTATACAAAGGCATGAATCAGTTGCAGAAAAAGAACACAAGCTGGCTAGACCACAATACCATCAGCTGGAGAGTTTGTAGGAGATAAGTAGGGGCTATATACCCAATTTGCATTTGCTTTATTGCCTCTGGGACATCTGGCATCTAACCACCCTTAGCACTTCTGGTCATTCTTCTCCAGATAAATTGTTTGAAAACTTGCAAAAGTCACTGTTTAAATACATCCCTTGAAGGAAAGTCAATTGTAGATTCATTTTTTTAAGATGTTCTCTTAGTACACTTACACAAGCTTTTTGCCAGCACTTCATTAGAGGCAACAGCTGCAGATCAGGTTTTAAAGTATCACTAATACAACACTGGCTCAAGTTTCATCCAAAGATCTGGAGAAGTTAAACTAAACATTCTAGTTCTGATGATTTCACGTTTTATTCAGGAGCCAGTCCTATCCCTCATGCCCCTAGAGAGATCAAGTAGGCTGATGCACAACCGTTAATTTCTCAAGTACAGCTGTAAGTGTCCCAGAGCTCTTTTCTCTGGAGAGACAGCTGATGTGATCAAGTTGTTTTCTTTCCCAGCTCTACCTGTGGGAACTGCTCTACAGCCTGGGACTATCAAGTGTCACTTGATACTGAGACCTGGTCCAAGGTCTGGTGGCGTGAGCTCTTTCTTCAGTGTTGCTCACTCCTATTCTGCTAGCCCATTTCTCCCAGGAGTATCTCCAGTGGCAGATCCACAGAGACAATGCAGGTCTGAGGTCAAGCTAGGAAGCCAGTCTGTGGGTTGAGGTCCAGGTGAGTGGAAGGAGAAGCCTGAGACCTTTTATTATGGAATCTTGTCATACATATGAAATTGCATAAAGAAATTTGGATTGAAAGCTAATTGAAATTAAAGGGAGCAGAAGGGCTAGTAAGCAAAAGTATTCAAATTCTTACCAAAAGGATTACTCATTTTGTTTGTCTCATTGGAATTTTTGTTTTGTCCAATTCCAATTGTTATTTTTATACCAAAATTCAAACAATTTATCAGTCACTGAAATGTTTTGTTTTTGTAGGCAAATGCCATGCGAAGTACCAAATGAATTCCTACTGGTAATGAAAATAACTTGAAAGTAAAGCAGCCAAAGATACTTGACTGTGACAAAAATGGATGTGTATCATTAGGTGACTCTATATTAGATATATTTTTCCCATCTGAAGGTAGGCAGTCAAGGAGTCCCCTTTCCTTTTTACCAGAGCAGGACAATACTGATTCAGCAGAACTTATTTGTGTGGTGTGGCATTTGCCAAGTTTCTCAGCTAATGTCCTGTGTCCAAAGATTTTGAGGGAAGGTCTTTCATTCAAGATCTAGGTCTGCTTATCTTCAGCCATCAGGTGTGGTTCTGGTGCATTCAATCTGCATACTCGAGTCTGACCTCCCTAATTTTGTTTAGTGGTCCTGACTTTGTGTTTCTGTTCTAGACACCACACCTTTTTCTATCTAGTACCTTGAGGAGCTATGATTTCCTTTACCTCAGCTGCTGAGATCTAGGCTTCTCAGCTGGTTCTCCTTCTGAGGACTGTTAGTGAAACAGTGGATGACGAAGCCTGTCCTTTCAGGAAAAGTCAAAGGATAACTGAAAGTAAGTAAAGGGAAGGAGGGTATATACCTGAAAAAGACATTGTGGTTCAATGGTGACAAATGTGAGATTTTCCCCAAGATTTTTTACTGTCTGTATTTAACCAAAATAGTTACAGACACCCTTAAATGTGGAAATAGGGCACTGAAGTAGGAAAATCAAGTCTTTGGTCCAGACTGAAGTGTTTTAGCAAATTGGGAAAAAGCAAATGAATGAGAAAGCCAGTGAAGAGGAATAATTTTACTCCCAGGAACATTAAACATACTTGAAAAAGGATGTCAGAAAGATCAGGTCACAGAGCTCAAACTATTTACAAAACAAACTCAGCAAACACATTGCTGAAGGTAGGACTCCACTGAAATGCCTAATAGGATTGCAGTGGGATTTAAAGTGTTTTCCAGGGAAAAATGAATAATCTATTCATGGGTTAAGAAGTGCTTTCTGTCTAGGAGTGGAAATATTGCAACAAAGACATGGGAAGTGACAGTCGTTGTAGACTAAAACGCCTAGAGGAATGTTAAATTCTGTCTGGATTTTCTTTAAGTATAAATCAAGGACCTGGATCATGGTATGCTTTTAAATGCTTATTCTGCTTGTCCTCGCTCAACATCAAACTGAAACGAACAGAAGGTTGAACATAAATATGTGGAACAGTTTGGCTCTTGTCATGGCTTCTTTTGTCCATTTGTGTGATGGTTTAGAGGATTCAAGAGTAATTGAGATCACAGAGAATCATCAGGTGAGATACTCCTTCCCATCCTGGGAAGACCATTGCCTCACTCTGATATAGGACAAGTCTCTAACATCAGTCTGTGCCTCTGCCTTGATTCTACTTTTCTGGAAGCAGTATTGAATAAAACCAGGATTGTCTTAGCTGTATTTGCCTTGGGATAACTCCCTGCACAAGCTATTGCAACGTAAACGTAAGAAAAACAAGTGCTAGTGCTGAAGACAGAAATATGAGCTATTGTCATTACAATTTTATGGAGGTACCTTCTGCAACAGCCTAAACCCATCTTTGGTCTCATAATGTGTAAGATTGAAGCTCATGCCAGCCTATCTAATTGTGAAAACCTTGCCTCTGTCAACTAAGGTATCATAACTGTCTCTAGGATGTAACACTGAAAAAATATAGCCAGTAGGGAAAACCCTACAGCTTTCTGGCATGAGGTCTTGGACATTTTGAAATCCCTTCCAGTGTCAGAAACAAACCCACAGCTGCTAGATGTGATAGCTAATGCTGCTGAACAAATATAAGGGACTGCAGAGTACCAGGGAGCTACAAGACTGCTTGCTGCAGAGGAAAAGAAATAGGCATGACAGTAACAGCCTGTCATAGTTAAGCAAATGAAAGACTAGCTGGGAGCAATCAAAAGGAGCTGTTTGCTATCAAACACCAACAAGACGAGCAAAAATAAAACAATCTCATAATATTTTCTCCAGGGATGGAGGTATAATCTGTCCCATTCTGTGCACTATCACCAGACTTCAAACCAAAATTAACTTAAATTGATCAATTTTCTACAAAAATCTGGTGTCACTGAGATGAGATTCTTCATCTGTGCCAAGTGCTTATGTTGTTCTCTCAAGGCCTTTTTGTTATCTCTGAAATATGCCAGCATCCTACCCAGCTTTAATTTTTCACCTTTAAGGGAATTTAGGGCACAATCTGCCATACTGTGAGGCAACTGCCATGCTATAGAGGAAACCAAGGCAGCATCTCACATTGGTTGCTACCCCAGGCTGAATGCCATCATGGACAGTTGAGATTGTGGTTCTCCAGACTCTTCTAAGGTCTCTTAGTTATTACTGCCCTGCCAATGTCAGCCCTTGTCCTTGTTCAAGGATCATCTTCCCTTGGTCCAGTATGCACTGCTGGCACTGCCCTTGGGACCTCCAGCACTGCCAAGCTCTGGTGTTTGCAATATCTCCCAGCCATGGCCCCAGCAAGCCCATCTATTCTTGTGTAGCCAGCCACCTGGCTTCATGGCCATACCAAGCCTGAGACCTCAGCTTTGAGTCCTGATTATTACGCAGGGAGGTGAGCCCAACGCATCAGCTGGGATACTTTCAGGTTGCTCCTGAGCTATGTCCACCCGCAATTCAGACAGAGGACAGGCAACAGCAGAGTCAGGGAAAGAGCACTGTGAATCAGTCAGGGTACAAACCTCAGCAGAGCTGCCTAGCTGCACAGAGAACCAGTGCAAATGTTTTGAGGAAGAGAAAAGGACATGACAGCATTATAAAAAATACAGGGAAGGAAATGCTTTGAATGTCTCACCCCACACAACCAAGACAACATAGACTAAATGCTAAGCATTGCACTCTTAGCCTGATGCAGGTATTGATGGCTTCCTTAATTATGGTACAGCCCTCTGCTTTATATATACCTGCCTGCACAAGGTCCCTGGACCTCCAGTCTGTCTTTCTCAGTCCCACTGAGGTGATATGAGAAGGTCTTCTTTAAGATGAGGCCTTGGGCCATGTGGCTTGGTCACGAATAGTGGTATGTCCTAGCTCATGGACACCAAGGTACCTAATGCTGAAGAGGAATGTTTCTTCACTCTCCTGATGCCCAGCTCCATCTACTGCTGGAGTGAGAAGAAGGCACTGGAACGGCTTGGTGTTGGATGGCTGCCACTCTAGGGTCATCATGCAAAGGCCATTCTTACCAAGGTGTGACTATCTTTTTCCAGCAAGGTAAAATAGGACTCACTGCTCAAGTCCTTTTCCAAATTTCCCTCATTCTGGAGTGATGCAGTGAGGTGACCTGGCATTACTGACTGTGGCTGGTGAAGCCCTTTCATTCCCATTAACATGGTGGTAGTTCAGATCAGGTGGCACATTATGAAGAGAGTCAATCTCAATACAAATTGGCCCAGTGTCATTCATTTCAGGGTAGTTTTATTTACTGAATTTCAGAATTAAATGGATAGTTACACTATTTAGACTGGAAATGTACTAAAAAGATGAGAAAATAATGTCAGAGCTTTGATGAGAAAAGTTTGAGTCTCTATCACTATTACTATAAAGACAAAATATTATTTTTGATGGTAAAGATCATCACTTTTAGTAACAGAGCAATCCACAATAAAAACCCTATTCTTGTGTTTGCAAACTTCTGAGCAAGAATTCTTAAAATGCTAAAAGTGCTTACAGTACATGCAGTCCCATTCTTTTCTATGCACTCCCACGTGTGTCATATGATCTGGACAAACAATTCTACACCACTGTTCAGCCAATCTGATTTCAAAAAGAATCAAACAGTATTTGCAGACTTATTTGTTCCATAAATTGAAGTCCATTTTCCTTTCACTCTAACACTATTAGCTCTTCCTCAGGGGAAGACCTGTCCTTGAATAGCACTGAAGTCAGATGCACGTTGTTCATAACAAATTCCAGAACACAATGTCTAGCTTACAGGTACCTGAACAAGCATGCTGTCAGAATACAGTAAGTAACTGCACACTAATACAACTTACTATGCATGTGATACGCATAGAAAAATATGACCAACCATAAACTGGCAATTACTCCATAATACTATATATAGTATATTTTATATTGTTAAGATGGTCTTGAGGCAGCAATGGGTGTTGAGAGCCATTCCTGAGCAATATCTCTGGCCCCATCTGGAGCTGGAGGGGAGACATGT
>JBCJKH010060488.1:0-39271 GCA_039877255.1 Loriculus beryllinus | reverse complement strand
TGGGCTTCACGATCTCACTTTTTGACTCAAGATGCTGGGAGGAAGCAGAGAAAGGACACCTGACCCAAACTAGCCAAAGAGGTATTCCATACCACAGCACATCATGCCCAGTATATAAACCGGCGGCAATTACCCAGAGGGGCTAGATCACTGCTCAGGTCGGTCTGGGTATCTGTCCGCGGGTAGTGAGCAGTTGTATTCTCTTTCCTTGTTATTTCCCTCATCATTATTATTATTAGTGGTAGCAGTAGTGATTTGTGTTATACCTTAGTTACTAAAACTGTTCTTACCTCAACCCGTGGGAGTTACATTCTTTTGATTCTCCTCCCCATCGCTCTGGGAGCTGGGAAAGGTGGTGAGGAGTGAGCGAGCATCTGCGCGGTTCTGAGTTACTGGCTGGGCTTAAAACAGGACATACTGAAACATTAGCAAATGCACCACTACTCCACAGCTTTGGTGCTACTGTATGCTTCATAAGAGAAAAACCTGATGGTTCAAACTCTATCAAGCAGAGATCATAAACTAAACAAAGCCACAGTCTCACACACTGTTAGCAAGTGTTCCCACCTCTAGACTACAGTGGAACTTAGTCAGCTCCCAGTTCTCCTTCTGATCTTGCTTCAACCTCAAAAGACAGTAGCAACCTTCAGGAAATGACTGCAGGATAAAAAACACTTTGCAAAAGAAGTACCTCCAAATACGGACAGGGTAAGATGATTAGGAACAAAGCAGGGTGGAATCTAAGACAGAGCCTCATCTGCACTCCATGTTTACTTGCAAAGGCAGTTCTGTGACCAACATATTTACTTCACACTTGGCATGACTGTTTTTGTGGTTCTTTGTAGGCACTGAATGTATCTAACACACAATTCAAAGCCCTTGTGTTTCGGATTTGGGTTTGACATAAAATGGGTAGGGGGTGTGACTCACAGTAGTGCTGTGAAGTCAGCCTTGGATCACAGCCTTCTATCACAGCCTCCAGAAACACTAAAGATGTGGCTGTTACAGGCATACTAGTAGATTGCATGATCTGAAATGACTGGCATTTCATAGCCTCAAAGACTCCCCCTGCACCTTACAAATGAACAGAGCATGAAAAATACTGCATAAAAATAAGAAAAAGTTATGCTGGTGATTGTGTTCATGGAAAACCAATTTGCGCATCAAAGTGAAAAGGTATCTTCAGTTTGAAGTCTCCCTTATTACTGGACCATCTTGTACACAGGGTCTCCAACTTGAATCGTTCCGGTTTTGTCAACAGCAAAGTATCTCCCAAAGAGAGGACTGGATTTGTAGATGTGTCGCTCAGATGGATCACATAAGCGGTAACTGCAGAGAGAGAGCACTTCTTTAGAATCAAAGAAGTCTGAACATCAAAATATCAGAGATGAGAGAGAAGACATATGAACAGCGATGCCTTGTTTTGGTCACCATACTAGACTAAAACTAAGTAAGTATTATGATTAAGAGAATCAAGCAGTTCAAGTGGAGAAAAAAAGAAGCCTGTCTTCACACATCCATATGTAACAGACATACAAAAGGCTTCATAAAAAAAGATGCCAGCGTTGCAAAGTTAGATCTTTAAATAACTTAAATACCTGGCTACCCTAGTGTTTACCCTAGTATAGATGAAAGAGACAGGGAATGTAAAGTTTGCAAGAAAGAAGAGAGAACTTCCTGAATTTTCTTACCATAAAGAACTGCAGAAAGTAGAATGAAAGCCAATACACACATACCTTCACGCTGCAGTATTATGTCCCACACATACTTTTAAAACACTAATCTCACATCTGTTACAATCTAGCCTAAATCTACCCCCACAGCTTAAGAAGCATTTTTACAACCTTTTCAATGTTTCCAAGGGCTCCTTCCTGTCCAGCACCCCAGTGTCTGGGTTAACAGTTGTTAAAATACACCTGCAATGACAGACAGCACCAAATCAGTAATGGCTTCTTACCATAAATCTCCATACATCTATATAAGAAAACAGTCTCAAATGTTTACCTGGCACAACACACTGTCCCTTTCATTTCCACATCACCAATAAGAACATCCTCCCAGGTGTCCTGAGGGAAGGTAAAAATTATGCACAGATTAGACATATCCACATGCAACCATTTTTCCAGGAGGGGCACAATCATTCCTAGAAGAAACAGTGCCATTCCAGGTGATCACCTTCACTTGTGCCTTCAAAGTAAGTACACTGTATTATGGTACTATTTTAATGAAAACCCTGTGGTCACTGCACTCACCACCAAGGTAAGGGCCTACTATTAATTATATCTGGAAAGAAGTATATACAAGTAATAGATCCTGTTCTGCAGTGTGCACTTGTCTGAACCTAAAGCATGCTTATTCTTGTTGTATGTGCAATAATCTGATCTACTGAACTCAAGTATGTCACCAATTTTGCAGAAAGGAAATCTTCAGTAAGTGAAGTAAGTTTTCACTGCTCATCTATGCAAGCTTCCTATTACAATCCCTCTTGGAACACAAAAGCCCACTCCCACTTTAGGAACTTCTTAGATTTGGGAAATAATCAGATCTATCCAGAGCAAATTCTTTGGAAGAACACTAACACAGCATAAAAACATGTAAACAGCACCACTCCCCATTCACTTCACCACCAGATACCTTCCTAGATAGTGTTTTTTGAACTACCAGAACATTGTCAGAGATGCAGTGACAGATCCCAGCACTGCACGGGCCAGTTTTCCTCTCATGCCAAGGAAACACTGCTATAAAACATCACACTGTTGTTAGTTTACTAATTGTTCATCTGTATCATTAATTGATCAGTTACAGCATGCACAGCTTTCCTTAATTTACACTTAGAAAGATGAGCTTTCAGTAGCATGCCTGTCATTTAAACATACTTATTTTATACTTTGCAAGGCAAGTAAGTGCTCGCAGACCTGTCGCCTCCCTCAATATTTCACAAAAACTGATGTGAGCAGAACTGTATCTCTCTGAATCCAGTTGTTAAAATCACAGAATAGCAGCTTTCCTCCTTCTTGTAGACAGAAGGAAATAGAGTTACAAAGAAACACAGGCAAGCCTTCAAAAGATATTTAAGATCATTATTTTACCTCCTCAAAAGCACTGCAATCAGTCACAAAAATATTTGGCCTGAAGTTCTGTATCTTCACTTTCTTCTCCAGCCTGGCATTTAAATCTTCCAATGAAGCTTCTGAGATGACCAAGATTGGGCTACAGTCAGGATAGGCAACCTACAGAAACCAACACAAAGAAATCCTAAGGCTCTACGGCTGCTGAAAGAGCATGGAAGGAAAGTTACTGAATGGCAAAAAGACAGGTATGTTGGAACCAGTGGCCACATACTAGCCTGACTGTTAGGCTATTGCATTTAGGTTTTAAATTTTCCTAGAAGCAGGTTAGTAAGTAAAATAACACAGCCTTTCCTATTTCAAAAACCATGGCAATTTGTATTTGCTCAAATTGTAAAATTAAACTTCTACATACAGAATTAAGCCAAAATTATATAAGCCACCACAACTTCTCACAAAATAATACCACATGCATGTCCCAGACATGTATTCTAGTTATTACAGACAGAACTAAATGTATCAATAAAACACGTTATGGCAAGTTATGAAAGGTACTTAAGACATTTAGGGACCTGCTGAATATATAACGAATCTATGTTCTCACAACACCACAAGGAGCTTTGCATTTCAGAATAGCATCATTGTGTTGCAACTGTCCATTTGTCAGTTTAACCTTGTAAGAAGGAGGTCTGACATTTTAGCAAACAAGGCAAATGAATTAACTAAATAAATGTATATTTATGTATAAATAAATGAATATTTAATAATAAAATAATATAATAACTAATACAGACATAAAAGTCTTCTATATAATAATATATAAATAGATAAAATAATGTATAAATATATAGTATAATAAATAATATAAATAAATACTTATTTATAAATAAATAAATAGATGAACTAAAAGAAAACTCCAACAGAAAAATGAAAGGAAAATGTAGTAAGAGTTTAGGCCTCCTCCTGTCTTACTCTTATATTATCCTTCCCCCCTCCTTGTCTATGCCTTTACAACCACAAGAGGATAAGTGTTGAAATAACTATATAAACAATTCTGCCCTCTTTTCTTGCTAGGATTCCTGAATGTCATCCCTTCTAACCTGACATCCCTTTTGCCGAAAGCTAGACTTCTGCATTGGTCTCAGTGCATTTACATGTTTATATATATTTATTATTTACATAATTAATGCACATCTATAAAAGTCCATAACTGAATGTATCTTCTCTCTCTGCAACAAGAAGCAAAATCACTGCCCTGTTGATAACAACATCACATCAGTAAGGCAAGGTTCTCAGCATTTCCTAAAAAAGCTTACATTCACCAGGTACAGTTCAAACCACCTTCGTGTGAGAGCATTGTTCAAACAAGAAGGGCATCAGTGGCTCCAATGATATGAGGATGACTGTGCACGGTATCTCCTTTCCCTACCTGCTCTAACTTTCTCCAACATCATGCCTGCAAGCCTCTTCCCAGTGAATGAATCCTCTGTAAGCTTCTTTGGATATTAATTCTAAGCCCACAGCTATAGATCCCTGGGTTAAGCAATATTCCTTAAAACAAAATATGAGGCAACACAACTCATCTCAGTACACTCCATGACCCAGTAAGGGATAAGGAATGGAGGTTTTCTATGCAATACAGACTGCACCATCAAAACATCTTTAAACCTATTTTTATTTCTATTAACTGAAGCACAAAAGGAATACTATTCTGCAATGCAAGAGCTCCTCTTCAAATATCAGTATCCTACTCTTTAGCTGTGAATGGTCAATAGCTTGGAACAGATTTAAAGTAAAATTTAAGCAAGCCATCCCATCATAGAAAAGGAGAACATTCACGTGGTTTAACTACTTGACTACATACCTTGCTAAACAGGGCTCAGCCACCAGTCCTGGAATAGCAGGATTTGGTCTGTTGGTGGGAAATGATTAAAAGAAAGTACATCTGATAAAGAGACGTTCATTTACCTCATCTGTGGTTCGGAAAAGATTTATTATGTCTTTTGACTTTCTTGGCACCATGGAGGGCTCAAAGTGCACCAGGCGATATGGCTCTGAATTCAGGAAAGTGGTGATCCACTGAGCCACTTCATCTCCACAGTCCCTGCCTTGGATATCCAGTCCAAACACCCTGAAGAGTCAGAAGACACATCAGCAAGTGTCTACTTTTGCATATGCACATCACTGCAACACCAAAAGATTTCTATCCAGAAACCACCTGAAAGGTAACTAATTTCAGAAAATGAATGACAGTTTCAAATGATGTGGTTTGTTACTGTCATTGACATCTGTAAGTGTTAACTGTAAATATCCCTGACTGTTAAGGAAGCTTTCCTTCAGATTTTAGTGCTGTAAAAATTTAAGACAAGGCTGTGAAACTCTAAAGCTCAAACTTAGCATACAGAATAGCTCAGTATCTTAAAAGAGATTTTAAGATTTATAATAGAAGCAAAGTCCACAGGGCATAAAAATCCATTGGCACCAGCACTTCCCTGGCAAGAAAAGGTAAACTTCAACTCAACCTTTCAATAAACTTCAACCAGTCAAGAACAGTTTTAACTGCTAGCTTCAAAGTAGTGATTTTGATCCAAATGCACTGCAGTTCCTTCTACCTTTGCAATCATGCTCTGGCCAGCTTAAAGCATAGAGATGCCCAGGCAGTTCATCTAGGCTGAGCCCAGTTCCTAAGACCCCTCCTTTATTCATGTGGGGAAGAGATGAATCCCTGTTCTGTTTACTGGGATCCCTGTATCAACTGTGACTGGGATTAAACATTGCCCCAGACCACGTTCAGCTGCCTTTCTCTTCCCTCCATTCTCTCAGTCTCTGCTGCCTTCTGGTTCGAAGGACAATGGAGGTGAGGGGGTCTAACAGCTTCCAAATAACTGTTTTCTACCCATGAGGCAGATGTATCCTGAGCAGTCAGTGGTACAGGGATCCACAGGACTATACCATGCAATGTAAGTATTGCAACACATACTGACAAAGGGCACAATGAAGAACACAAGGCTTCATAACCAGAGGAATACAGAAACCCTCTAACATTTGATCAAACAGAAACTTTACCTACACAACGGCTTCAGTCCTACACTTCCTTACACGAGGAAGTCCTAAACTTCCCCAAACACAGGATTCTTAAATACCCATGTAAAATCTGCAACTGGATTTACCAGTTTTAAAGATTAGCACAGCCTTTTGCAACCAGATGCACTACTGCACTGCCCTACCTTCACAGCACCAGGCACAAGCCAGCATGAATCTGAAAGCATCTTGCCTGCCCAGTGGCAGAATAAAGACAATCCTGTGCAGAGAGCCTTGCCAGCAGAGCATACTGTGCTCCCACTCACAAGCTGGAAGGGAAGAATCCAGGAGCAAAAGCCAAATCTTCATTTGGTGGAATACAGTACTATTCCCAAACCTCATTCTTAGGAATGGCTGAATGGATCAGAAAGAACCAGCCTTGTGCTGACAAATGGCAAACCTCAGGATTCTTCCTCAGGGTTTCTGTAGCCCCCTGGTTATGAAGTACAAGGCAATGTTTAACTAGAGGCATTGCTAATTTCACAGCCTATGACAGCACCCACAACCCCACACAACTTGGTAAATTTTAAAGTCCAACTGCATGCATCTAGCTTTTGCTTACTTGCATTCCCAAATTCCAGCAAGTTTAAAACCAGAGAATGCACTAGTTTATTAAGAAAACAATAACGAAGAGAAACACAAATCGCTGAAACTGGAAAATCCAAGATAATATGTCATTGCTGGAACATACTTAAATCTATTTAAATATTTTTCTAATGGCACAAGTTTTAGAAAAACAACACATTGAAACCAGCATGGTTTTGTAGTGTATATGTCATTGGCTAATATATAAGCATTACAGACAGAGTTTTGAAATACCATCCTATTTCCCCATGTGAAATGCAATCACGTGTAACTTGCACCTGCCCTGTGTAAACAGAGGTATAAAGCTATGCTGCTCAAGGGTTTCCACAGCAACAGATTCATGCCAAAAGCTAGCCTTTCTTTCTCTGCTATACAAAGGTAAAAACACAAGTATCTTTGTAGGAATCAACACCATTTACAGTTAATAAACAGACATTTTCAAGAGAAAATGTTTTATGCTTCCTCCTGTCCATTTTCCAGTACGGATTTCAAGACATGGATAGAATAACCAGGCCTGCATTCATACAACAAACCTTTAGGTACACAGCTGAATGACTGTGTTTGTAACCTGTTCACCTGAAACCCCTTGAAAGTAGCATCGACAGGGAAGGATTTGCTGCTCTCTGGGCATGCCAGTCTTTCCTCTATGAACACAGAGTGAACCTCCAGCAACCAAGTTTTCAATTTAGGCACCTTGGTTAAACGCTTACAGACAGAGGTTAGGGAACTTAAACTATGACATTTCACCAATTCCAAACAGCCAGCGTGTATCCAAAAATGCTTATGCATGTACTAGTGGTGACCAAGAAATACCAGCAGGCATGAGTGAGATGCAAATACCTACACCAGGGCAAACGTGCAAACACTAGAAGTAAACACAAATGAGTAAACATGACCTTCTATGAAGCCTAAAGACCACAGTTCACTTGGCAGATGTATATGTATGGTCCCTGCATACTGTGGCAGCTTTTCCCAAGATATGTTTTCACCAATGAAACCAGATTTCACCATTTTTCACCAGATTAAACCAAGCTCTTTTGTTGTGACAAACAATCCTGGCCTCCTGCATAACACACGGCAGAGAATTTCACAGAATGGTTTGGGTTGGAAGGGATTTAAAGGTCAGCTAGTCCAATCCATCCACTCGAGCAGGTTGTTCCAAGCCCCATCCAACCTGGCCTTGAACACCGCCAGCGATGGGGCAGCCACAGCTTCTCTGGGCACCCTGTGCCAGCGCCTCAGCACCTGCACAGGGAACAACTTCTCCTTATGTCTAATCTAAACCTACCCTCTTTCAGTTTAAAACCACTGTCCCTTATCCTTTCAGTAAAGGCCCCGAATTCTCTGTTACGCAGATGGGGAAGACAGACCCCCAAACCTAGAAAAGAAGCACCCAACTTTCACCCTCCAATTCCTGCATAAGAGAATGCAAACCATCACACAGTCTTGAGAAGCAAAGCACCTAAGAGAGAGGCAAGCACTTAGACAAAAAAGAGTGAAAAACAACCCCTTCTCGAGTACCTGCAGTTCACCACACGGTTTTTCCTGGGCAGTTTCACAGGCAAACACAGCGGCTTCATTTCTGGCGCCTCCAAGGTCAAGTGCCCATCCTCAGCGCTGACAGAAATGAGGACGAGCCGGGGCTCCTGCCGAGCTGTCACCATGTGCCCATCCTCCTTGGTCACAAGCCAAAACCTGCGGCGCGACAGGGCGGACAGAAACACGTCCCACAACGTTAAAGGCGGACACCAGGCAAAGGGAACTCCCGCAGCCGCCACCTCGAGTCCCTCTTCGTAGGCCTTAAAGGAGCCATCGTGGCAGAGCCGACCCCCGCAGCCAGCCCCGTACCTGTCCCGCAGCTCGCCGCTCCGCAGCCCCATCGGCGTCACCTGCGCCTCCCGCACCGCCATCCCCCGGCACGACTTCACCGGGTACACGAAAATACTCAGCACCGTCCCCACCCGCTGCAGCCGCCGTTGCCGCCTCGCCGCCCGCCTCAACCCGCCGACCCAGCGCCATGCCCCGAGCAGGGCGCTCAGCCCCAGCAGCGCGGCCGCAGCTCCCCACAGCCAGCCCGGCCGCGGGGCCCTCACAGGCAGGCCCAGCGCCCCACTCATGGCGCCCACACCCCGGCGGCGGCGGCGGCGCGGAGCTCCAGGCGGCCGGGGCCGGGGGCGGGCCGTGGGCCGGCAGCCGCCCACCTCCGGCTCTGTCGCTCCGGGCGCGTAATGGACCGCGCTGAGGCGGTGCCCGGCGGCTCCTTGGGCCTCGGTGGGGTCGGGGCCTTTCGTGGAGTCGACTCGGAGACTGATTTGTGTTGGAAGGGACCTTAAAGCTCACCCATCCCCTGCCACAGGCACGGACCCCTTCCACTGGAGCAGCTTGCTCCAAGCCCCTGTGTCCAACCTGGCCTTGAACACTGCCAGGGATGGGGCAGCCACAGCTTCTCTGGCAAACCGAGGCATTGCATCACCTTTGCCGATGACCTGGTGGCGGTGGGTGATGAGCCGCTCCTCGGGGATGAGGATGTCCTTCACTTCCTCCAGCAGCTCTGGCCGCAGGTCCTCCAGGCAGCAGGATGTGGCTCTGAGCAGGGGCACGGGGGAGCCGCCGGCCGCCATACCAGCACCAGCGGTGGTACCAGCACCAACGAACCGTGCCCAGGGCAGTGCCGGGCCGGGACTGCCTGCTGTGGGCAGCACTGCTGGGACAGGCAGGGTGAGGGCTAGGCAGGCACCCAGCACCCCAGCACCCCCGTCGGTGTCACCCACTTACCCAGCACCTCTCTGTAGTCGACGCCAGGGCGCTGGGTGGTGGCGGGGGGGTCGCTGCGGCCGGGCTGCACCAGCAGCTCCAGGTTCTCCGTCCCTGCAGGCAGCAGTGGGGTGGGTGGTGGGATGCAGCGCGAGGGCCGGGGGGCTGCAGGGTGCCCGGGGAGCACGGCACTCACCCCTCCTCTTCCTCCAGTGCCAGTGGAACAGCACAGCAGCCAGGATGCCGCAGACCAGGAAGGTGATGCTGATGCCCAGGGCCAGGCTGGAGGCCAGGTCCAGCGAGACGGCGGGGGACAGCACCCAGCCCAGCGCCTCACAGGCACTGTTCACACAGATCTGTGGGAGCAGGGGCTCAGCAGGGCAGGGATGGGGGACACTGGGGGGAGGGGGTAGCCCACCTGGGGGGTGCCTACCTCCACGGGGGCCCCGGCTGGGGGCAGGCGCAGCTCGCGGGGCAGGCGGCACGTCACCTCGTTTTTCAGCACATTGGGGTGACAGTCCCGGCCCCCCACTGTCATGGTGATGTTCATGCAGGCAGCCACGGCATCCAGCCCCAGTTGCTGCCCGGACACAGCACACTGAGCCTGGGGTTCCCGGCAGAGGGTCCCCCCACCCTGATTCACCCCACTGCCCCACATACGTGCACTTCGATCACATTGTCACCAGGCTTGAGGCGGAGGCGCCCACCCTCTTGTTCCAAGGGGAAGACCTTGGGCCGGGGGTAGTAGAGGAGGCGGAAGAGCCAGCAGCCGGTGGCACCGTCCAGCAGCACGCTCAGGTTCCCCAGTGTCATCTCCACCTTGCTCTCGAAGGGGAATGCAGGGCTGCGGCACAGCACCCGCGCCGGCGACAGCGGGCTCTCGCACTCCTGGGGGCAGAGGAATGCAGGCACCAGCGTGGCACAGGGACTGGGGTGGCAGGGCATGGACAGAGGGGTCGGTCTCCTGCCCTGGTGCTTACTGTGGGTTTGGTCTTCACACCGCTGGCTTCAAAGCGGATCTTGGCACGATACACCGAGTCCAGGTTGGTGCCGATGATGGTGAGCATCGAGCCCCTACAGCGGACAGGGATCAGGGCTTTGGGGTGCACATAGCCCCCAGGGCACATTCAGTCACCAAAATGCAGACAGTCTCTGGGGTGCATGCGGTGCCCATCACCTCACCCAGCCCGTCCAGGGTGGCGAGGAGGCCGGGCAGGGAATGGAGCCCAGCACTCACTCATAGCTGCAGCTGGGAACGACAGCTGAAACAGAGGGGTCGGCGCGGTACTGGAAGGCCAGGGGTGCCGGGAACTCCTCCCCATCAATCCACAGGGACACCTGGGCTGTACCCAGGCCATAAGCAGCGGGAGTCATGCACCGAATGGCCCCATCACTCTGCCTGGAGACACGGTGGCCATGGCTGGGGAGGACAGCAGGGCTGCAGGGATCCCTGTGCCGGGGATCGCACTGTGCCCACAGGGATGGGGCAGGGGTGTACCTGGGCTGCCCGGCCAGGGGGCACGAGGAGCCATTGACCATCACCCGCCAGCTGCTCCCTGCCAAGAGGTGGGTGCCATAGAGCGAGAGGGGGGTGCCACCCCCCTGGGGGCCGAATGGGGGGTGCAGGGCACTGACACGGGGCTCCTGCACAGAAATGGGGTCGTTGGGGTGGGAGGTGAGCCAACCCTGACCCCAAACACTGCCAGGGGTCAGCTGGCCCACATTGGAGCAATGGCCAGAGCGGAGCCATACCACGAAGAGGAAGCCCCCAAGGGTGGCAGAGCCATGGACACGGAAGCCAGGGAAGCCAGAGGGTCCGGCGGGTTCCTCCATGGTGAGCACCACATCAGCAGGACCCTCTGCTGCTGTCGGACCCCCTGGCTCCAGCTCGCACACCAGCACATCCACAAAGTCTTTACGGCGGGAGGTGGGCAGGGGTCTGTGGAGAGGTGATGGGGAGTCAGCCCCAGGCTGAGGGCAGCCCCAGACCCCTCTGCTGCTGCTCTCAGCCCCGGCACCACCACGGACCTGTGGCTCTTGCTTTCCTCCGGCAGCACGGTGCAGCCTCGCTGTCCCACCGCCACCCGGCAGGCTCCGCGGGGGCTGCGGCAGGGGTCGGGGTCCGGGCGGGAGCGGAAGGTCATTCCACACAGCGTCACCCGCGTCCGGCCCTGCAGCGGGGCGCTCCGAGGGTGGAACTGCGGGAGAGGAACCAGCGTCACCCTGAGCCCCGGGTACCCGGTGATGGCTGTGCTGCCCCATTTGCCGCCTCCCTCCCATCCGAGCGCCTGGGAGATGCAGGAGCAGGGGGATGGAGGCGCAGACCTACGTCAGTGAGGACGGGCGGGCAGCTGTCCTGGACCCACTGCCCCTGGCACTCGTGGTGGCGTGTGCAGACATCGCCGCACCAGCCGCAGCCCGTGAAGCGCTCGGCGCGCAGGCAGTGCTGGCACGTGGAGAAGTGGCGGCAGCCGGGCCCGGTGACGTTGAGGCGCCACACCTGGGGACAGAGAGTGGGGGTGAGCAGAGCTCACGGGGCTCAGCACCCACCCCTCACTCCCCGCACTCACCTTGGTGCCGGCAGTGAAGAACAGCGAGCGGCTCTGCAGCCCCATGGCACCCCGCACCGGCCCTGGCTCCCCAAGGGAGAAGTTGGCCAAGGTGAGGAGGTAGGAGCTGGAGCGCTGGAGCACCATCTGCAGCGGGGCAGAGCGGGGGGCTGAGCACACCCCACACCCCGCCGGGACCCCCACCCCACTCGGCCCCCCCCATCCCACCTGGAATACCCGTCCCTCTTCTGTGCCCAGATGAGCCACGGTGACATCCCCCAGCGCGGTGACGAAGATGGAGGTGAGGAGGACGCCGGCCAGCTGCCCGTTGAACAGGTCCACCTTATGGGAGGCGGCGGGGACGAGGGTGGGCTTGTCCCAACAGCTGGTGTTGACCACTGGTGCCGAGAGGTTTACCTGAGGCAGAGCGTGGGATGGGTACCCCGAAGCTTGCCCTGGTGCCTCAATCCCCCCATGGCCTCGTGGGTGAGCACCAGCTCCAGCCACAGGATACTTGAGGGACAGCCGATTGCCCAAACTCCCTCCAGGCGGGGAATATTCTGGGGAAAAAGCACATCCTCGGCCCCTCCCGCAACCCCCGCGCAGCGTCAGATCCTGCCCTCCCCTCCCGGCACATCTGGATGTGGTTATCACTGCCGGCACCACAGGGCAGACACCCCGACTCCAGCCCTCACCCTTTCCAACCCCTGGAGCTCGGCGAGGGTCCTCCCTGGCCCCCCCATCGGCTGTGGGGCTGGGAGCGCTCCCTGGCTCGCCCTGCTGCCAGGGTGAGTCAGCGGCAGCGAGCCGTGTGCCGTAAGTGGAGGGGATTTGGCTGCACCTTGCCCTGTGCCTGGCTGACAACACCAAAACTCGTGTCATGGGTTCTCGCCGCGACCCTGCCTGCAGAGGGGGCCCGGCAGGGCTCCTGTCTGTGCCCATCCCGGCTGTGCCAGGGCTTGTACCTGGGACACAGCGTTCCCACCCCGCGGCTGCAGCGGAGGAGAAACCCTGGTGACTAATCCCGCTTCCGCCTGTGGTTTATTTGCCCAGAGAAGGCGGCGGCCCTGGGGCTGGGGGGGGTTTGGGGTGTGTAAGGCAGGAGCGGCCCCGGGAGCACCGCAGCCCTGCGGCTTCCCCCACATATATAAACACTGTGGAGAGGGTGTCCACCCACAGCCCAGCGTGGGGACAGTCACTGCAGGGGCTCCCTTGGGAAGCCACACTAAGGAAAGGGATGCACAGCAAGCAAATGTGCACCCATGTGCCAGGTTGTGTCTGTAGCACTCAGCCTGGGCGAGCACAGGGTGCCCGGGGTGGGGACACAATTGGATCCCTGCCTCCTCAGTGCTTCCCAGCATTCCAAATCCACCTCCTCACATCCCAGCTGACCCCCAGCCTCCCCGGGATGGATGCGGCGCACGGTGGAGGACTCACGTTGTGCGGGCAGTATTCCACCGGCTGGAAGAAGCTGAGCCCCCTCAGCAGAGGCTGGTGCCTGGTGCCGCAGCACTTCTCCATACCCTCCTCCATGGCCTGGTTGAGGAGGCGCAGGGGGAAGGCACAGACGGCCGAGATCGCTCGTGGCACCCGGCTCTCCACGTGGCTCTCGGCGAAGGCACCAAAGAGCACGGTGTCGGTGTCGTTGATGCCGAGGTCTCGGGCCAGGCGTGCGCCGGGGCGGGCAGCATGCGCTGCCTGCAGCACGTTGTAGGCCACGTCCCGCTCAGCACCCTCCTCACCGCTGCGCCTCCGCCGCCGCTTGGACTCAAAGCGGCAGTCAAGGACGAGCTCACGGTAGCGGCGGAGGTCACGCTCATGGGTGCTGAGCCGCGCCAGGCGCGTGTGGTACGTCCCCAAGCCTGGCCTCTCTGGCTGCACCATCAGGAAGTAGACGTGGTCCCCGTCCGCAAAGGAGTGCACGTAGTGGATGGTGTAGTTGTCCCGGTACTGCGGCAGCACCGTCAGCCGCTGGAAGTCATCTGAAAACCCATCCAAGGTGCCCTTCAGCCTGCGGACGGACACTGACTGCGGGCTGTACCGCGCTGCCACGCTGCTGTTGATGGTGGAGCCGAGGTAGAAGAAAGAAGCATAGGAAGTGGCCACCACGGTGGCGCTGGTACCCAGGGGGCTGGCCACGCAGTCAGGGCAGGATGCGGGGCTGTTCCCCATGGCTGAGTACAGGCAGTGCGTGGCTGCGATGGCCACCTCGCCATTCCGCACCTCCAGCTGGTGCTGGTAGCACAGCCCGTGCTGCGCTGTGCCGCAGCTGTACAGCCATGGCTCTAGTGGGTCCAGCAGCAGCAGGACGTTGTCGGTGTCCTCAGGGCTGTCCAAAGCAGCTGGGCACAGGCGGCAGACCTCACATTCAGTGCTGCCCATGGGGCCGGTGATGAGGACGGAGAGGAGGCGCAGCTCGGGGCTCACCAGCAGGATGCGGTTGCGGACGGCCACGAAGACAGCGGCTGGGCCGGTGGGGTCGGTGAAGATGGCGACATTCTGCACGGGGCTGCCAGCGTCGAGGCTGGGCAGCGTGTAGGGGACAGAGAAGTTCCTGGTGGAGCTGTAAGGGATGCGGGGACACTGCCAAGCGCCAGCACCCAGCGAGGCCAGGGTGAGAACCATCAAGAGACACGTGCACCACAACAGCCCCATGCTGTGCGGTGCCACTGGTGTGGGGTTATCGATGGTGCTCAGCACTTAGCGCAGTCAGGACACGTGGAGGATTGGTCACCATCGCATCTGCCAAAACACAGGAGAAAGGGTTTTACTCACTGCCATCAGGTGAGGACACGGGGCACTGTGTCAGCTGCGTGTGGGGAAGGGGGTGCCGGGGTGGCCTTGGTCCGGGAATGGTGGGTGCTGCTGGGAAAGCAAACCTCTTCTCAAACACCATGAGCAGGAGGTGAAGCCAAGCTGCCTGCAGCAGGGGGGTCAAATCCTGCCTGCTGCCACCCCTCACATCCTTGACGACCCCAGAAGCCTTCCCTGTCCTCCAGGGGACTGGTGGACCTCTGCCAGCCCTCCTCCCCCCCCGGCAGACAAGGGCCCCAAGAGCCGCCTGGGGCCAGGCCGGAACTGGGGACCGCTGCCAGCCCCCCGCGATAGCAGTGGGGACAGGGGATCCCAGCGGGACTGGGACAAGCCCCCTGCCAGCCCCCGGGACACGGACCCCGACGTACCCTCGGGGCCGGTTTCTTCCCTCTGCCCCCCCCCCCGCTACAGCTTACCGGGGCTGGGAACGGGTCCACGTCTGGGATCCCTGCCGGGTTCGGCTGCCTCCGCCCGCTCCTCCCGGGGGTCCGTCCCGTCCGGTTCCCGGTGCTGAGCAGTGCAGGGCGGCGGGCGCTCACCTGGGCGCTGCGGCGGGGCCGTGCCGGGCTGTTCCGTGCCGGGCCGGGGCGGAGCGGACCGGGGCCGTGGCGGGGCTGCGGAGGAGCAGCAGGGGCGGGACGGGGCGGGCCCTGCCTCCGAGCGGTGCGGGGTTCCCGAGGGCCGGCCCCGGCACACACAGCCCGCTGGGACGGGAGAACTCGGGGAGCCGGGGGAACAGGGTCCCGAGGTGCTGGATGGTCGCTGTGCACCCCGGGGGAACGAGCGCTGGAGCGGTGCCCCGGACGGACACGGGTGAGAGCCGAGCCCTGACCAGGACTTGGGGTGCAGTGCTGGCACGATGCCTCGGGTGCCCGCCGCGGCCCAACGCTGACAGGGTGGCCGTCGGAGGGTCCCCGTGTTGGGGAGGTGGCTGCCAGCACCCCGGCGTGTGGGGGTACCCGGGCCCCCTTGCAGCAGCCGCAGCCCCGCTAGGGCTCTCGACACTGGAATTGCTGCTTCCCGGGTGCTGATCGCTCTGGCACCGCGCTTGCGACTTGTTTGCAGGCCGTCGGGGCAGCCCTCGGGGGAGGCAGCAGGCTCAGTGTGTTGGGTTCCATCCACGGGACAAGATCCGCAGCGAGCCCTGGGGCTTATTTCTATTGTGTCCGTTCTTTGTCTTCTGTTCGTGTCTCTTTCCTTTCCTCCCCGCCATCAACGGCTGCCTGCGGTGGCAGGAGGTGCCAGCACTGCTGGGACTTACTGTTCCCGGGGCTGAAGGCAGATGCTTTGCATCCTGACACACCAGAGGGATTCGCCCTTCGAGTGCCCCGTTCCCCTGGGGCTGTGGGCCCAGCTGCGCACAGGGACTTCTCCTCCACCCAAGCAAGGCGCTGCCCCGCGCTCCCAAGAGGACTTTGGTCCCAGGAGGGGCTGAACGCACTGAAGCCGGGCTCCCCTGCCCTCATCCCCCGGCCAGCCCCAGCGGCTGCTGCCCCGCGTTGTGCAAGGCCCGGCGGTTGCGCTGCCCTGTGCCTTGCCCAACAGCTCCTTCCTCTGGCTGCGTGTCTCCCGTTCGGTTTCGACATGAGCTGGCCCTGGCCAGCATGTGCCGGGGGTTTCGCTGCTCCCACCAGCACGGCCCCGGATGCCTTCCACTGCTCCCTGGCAGATTTCCGGGCGCCCAGTGGGTCCCTGAGGGCTGGATCACACCAGACCCAAACTTGGACCAAATTCCCCGCAGCTTGGCCAGTTCCCCACCACCACACTCTCCCAAGTGATCACACAAGAACGACACTTCAAGACTTAGAGTCCAGATAATGTTTATGAGCAAAGACAAGCGATTACACTCTGGCAGGAGCATAAATACAGGAGTGGAGTCCCTGTGCTAGCCCTGCCGGTCCTTCCCAGCTCCCTCTGCATCCGGCTGCCACCCCGGTGGCTCTGCCCCTCTTTTGAACACTCGTTCTAGTGCTCAGCAAACAGCCCCAAAACACAGGATCGGGCTGTGGCTGGTGTTCAGGGCCACTCAGCCCCACACCAGTGCCTGAGGACAGCCAGGAGGAGGTGGTCCCCATGCAGCAAGCTCGGCATAGCTGGCTCGAGCGGCTGGTTTGGGGGGCAGGTGCCCCCATGCCAAGGGAAAGACCCTTCTTGGGCTGGGGGAACACCAGAGCCTGCAGGTCTCCAAGAGGCTGCACCTGAGACATCCCTTTAGGGTCTGCTGCCCAGGAGCCAGCACTACAAGCACCCCAATGGGCACCCTGGTACCCTGAGTCTCTCTGGGACTGCTCTGTGTCTCCATGGGGAGGTGGGCAGGACCCTGCTGTCCCAGTGGAGCAGTTGACCCATACACTAACAACCAGTGTCCCCAGGGACATCCTTCCCACGGCCATGGTGGGAAGGGTCTGGGCTCACACAGATACTAAGGGGTCAGACCCATCAGGGCAGGGCTCCAGGGGTGCCTGGCATTTGGGGGTCCTGGCTCCCGCATGGCTGGGAAAGAGCAGTGAATGCCCTGGGCCAGCCCTGTCCCCTGCCTGCGTGGTGTCAGCCACTACGTGCAGGCAGAGCAGCACAGGGGTCCCCTGAGCACTGCCACGTCTCCTCTGGGAACCCCCACCCTTGACACAGCCACAGGATGGCAGAGAAAGGAGGGTGCCAGGCACAGGGGCTCGGCTCCGCCCCAGCAACCTGGGGTACCAGTAGCCCCACTCAAGGACCCTCCCAACAAAGGATGGAGCTGGGGGCCACAGAGGAAGGGCAGGCCTCCCAGCTGGGGGCACCGCCTGCACATGAAAGTTCTGCTCACCCCTTCCCCTGGCTGTGCACCCTGTCTCTAACACCCAGGTTGGACAGTCCCATGGGTGGGTTTCCCCATGCTCCATCGTCCCACCGTGCCTTCTCCCCTGGACACACGGCCCAGGCCTCCCCAGGGATGGGCTCCCCGGCACAGCAGGGGCTCCCCTGGCTGGTACCATGCCCTGGGCAATGCCCATCAGTATGTCTGAGGTGTGAGGATGAAAAGCCGGTCTTCCTCCTTGCGGATCCACTTCATGAGCTTGTTGACAGCACTGATGGCGCCGGCCTTGGTCCCCAGGGGACTATAGCATATGTAGAGCTCAAAGGCGCTGGTTACCTGGGCAAAGAAACAGGGTACTTGCTGGGTCTGTGCCCCGCTTTGGGGCTGGCACTGCACCTTCCCCATGGGGCTGCAGGGCATGAGCACAGGGGCTCCAGTGCAGGAACACGAGGTGGCAAGGGGGTACCCTTAATGAGTGGCTTCTGGTTTGTCAGAAGTAGCGGGACCAAACCCCAGAGTGGGCTTTTTCCATGGCACTGGGGAATTAAGGACAGTGCATGGCACAGCTCGTGGTGCTGGAGCTCACCAGTTGCTGCTGAGATCCCTGCCTGTCCCTCCCTGGCACAGAGGACATTCGGGCAGGCTCACCTCCAAAAGGACTGGGTGGCTACCCTGGAGACCACAGAGGTGGTGCTGTGTTGTGCCGCCACCCCCTTATTCCACCATGCTGGACAGGAGAAGACAGGCTCACCCAAACCCTGCAGACAGCCCTTACCCAAGCCAAGAGGTTCTCACGGGGGCCAGTGAAGTAGATGTTCTTCAGGGGGCGCGAAGAGTTGTGAGCCCGGCTGTGGAGGTACTGGTAGAGCCCTAAGAGCCTCTCCTTCTCCTCCTCCCGCACGTAGGGTGCCTCAATCTCAGGGCTGCAGGAACACAGCACCCCGTTAGCCCCCTGGAGAAGGGGGTTTGTGCAGAAGGCTTGTCCCATGCCCCACGTTCCCTGTGGGCCTCACCTGGTGAAGAGCCCAGAGCTCTTGGACTTGTAGATGAAGTGCCGGAGGTCGGGGATGCCCACCTGGGCCACGCTGTAGAAGGGGGTGCGCAGGGCCTCCTGGAGAGCATGGTGCACCCCCCGGCGCCGCAGCCGCTCCTGGAAGCGCCGCTTACAGTCAGACACAGTGAAGAAGTCCTCACGGTCAGTGGAGACCAGCAGGAGGCACAGGTCCATCTCCTGCTCCAGGTAGGAAATGTGGGCATGGAAAAAGCCGCTGGAGTTGAACTTTGGGAGGCAAATGGGAGTCCAGGCTTCCCCCTCCCGGAAGGAGGAAGAAGAGCTGATGAGGTTGAAGAGCAGATGGAGGTCAATGGGGTGGAGGAACTGGTCCTTCTTCCTCACAAGAGACACCAGCTGGTTCCCCGACAGAAGAATGGAAAAGACCAGGCTCTTGGCCTTGGCCTGCTGGAGGCTGGAGCTGACAGCATCCCGCACACTGGCGGCCAGGGGCAGGCAGCGCACGGCACCCATGAGGAAGCTGGGGTCGTGGGCCATGAGGTCCAGCAGGTTGTCAGTGATGCGCTCGGAGCCAGCCAGGAGCCTGCGTAGGTCGTAGTTCTGCTTCTGCTGGAAGATGTGGTTGAGCTGGGTCCAAGTGAGCAGGCTCAGGATCTGGTAGTAGATGTAGAGCAGCTCGTGGGCGATCTCCTGCTCCGACTGCCGGGTCCGAGCCACTGCCACCAGCACCAGCGGGCTCCTCCGCACAAACACCACCTTGTAGCCATCTGCTTGGGAGGGAGTCCCCGGGGAGCCGGGGACAAGCCTGTAAGCCTGACTAGCCATGGATGCAAGGGGAAGCCAGGCTGCAGCCTCTCCCCCCAGCAACCAATCTGTCCCTGGGGACTCCTAACGTGGCCCAGAGTGGCATTAGCACAGCTGGCCACGACACCCCTCATCCCATTTCCCCTCCTCCCCAGGCAATACCTGCATGGATGGACCGGATGGCGTTTTTCTCAGCCTCCAGGAAGGACACCAGGGCCATCATGACACCCATGGTGCTGGACAGGGCCTCCTCAGAGCCGTAACGGGAGTATACAGGCTTGCCCGCCTCGCTCAGCACAAAGACATGCTTCCGATGCATGCGCCAGGCATCCATGGTCACGTCCTCCTCCTCCTTGCCTGACAGCACTGAGTCGCGGCGGGTGGTCTGAGGGGACAGCTCCAGCTTCCCCTCCTTGTTCTGCCTCATCTCCTCCTCCAGGTCGAGGGCCATGCCCGTGAGCTGTGTGCTCAGCTCACTAAAGTCCTTGCTGATCTGCTCCATGGTGGTCGGCTCCCCCGGCTCCCCACACCTCTCCTCCGGGCTGCGTGCTGCAGCTGCTCCGTCCTCGGGACTCGTCAGGTCCTCATAGGAGCGGGTGTGCACGAACATGGCTCCCTCCTGGCCCGCCCCTGGGAACAACGGGCTGTGCAGCATCCATCCGCCTGTCCCCATGCTCAGGCAGCAGGTGGACAGAGGGTGCAAAAAGGACAGGGATTTGCAGGGAAGGACCTGCCCTCCTTTCCCCATCCCACAGCACCCAGGAGTTTGGGTCCTGCTGGTGGGGTCACCAGTGGGCCCATCTCCCCCTGCCTGTGGGGCTGTGCAGGGCCAAGCTCACGTGACAAGGAGCTGCTTGCTTTTTTCCCCTCGCTTGCCCCCACACAAGCTCTGCCCGTACCTGGCTCCGTCCCCTGAGCCAGCCCCGGTGTGGGGCTCTCGGACCGCTCCGTGTGCTGCCCATCTCCTGGTGTCAGGGACCCGTTGGGCACTTCCCAGCCTTTCTTCTTGTGGACATCCGCAGCCATTCCTTGGGGCAGCACCTGCACATTACACACGTTATCAGTTCTCTGTTCCATCACCTACAAAGCAGGTCCTGAAATGCCTCTGCTCTCAACCGGGGCCATGCAAACATCCTCGGCCCAATCCTGCTGGCTCAGCAGGCAGCACTGAGCCCTGGTAAGACGTCAGGAAAGCTGCTCTAATCCAGCAGGATTTCCTTCCCCCTGTGGCCCCAGCTCCTTCCAGTCCCCCAGCCCAGCACCTTTCATCCAGGCTTTGCCCTGATTTCCCTTCAGCACCGCAAAAGCAGCTCAGTGTCCTAGCAGCCAGGGGAAAGGGAGATGGCTCTGGACAGGGCTGGTCCTGCACACAACGAACCCAAAGGCCTCGTGTTTGCAAAGGGTGTGTTTTATGGCCCTTTCCGGCCTGGCTTAGGTGGCTGAGATGAGAGCAGGATGGTGACAATCCTCCTGAGGCCAAGGCAGCTCGGGCAGTGTAACCCCCTTGGAGCAATGAGGGTCCCGGAGCCCCTGCCCGGTGCTCACCCCTGGGCAGAGCCCGGCCGCATCCCCAGCCCGGGGGATCCAGCCCAGGAGCGCACACACGGGCACAAGCGAGCGCAACAGTTGGCAGCCAGGGACCCCGCACCTCCGAAGCGGGCTGACGGACCCTGCACACCGCCCTCTGCCACACCTCCTGCCCAGCCGGTAAAGCCGCGCGGGGGGGGAGAGCCGGGCCCTGACCCTGAAAGCCGGTGACAACCCAGGAGCCGCGGATGAGGGCCCGGTCCTCGCCCGGCCCTTCCCTCCTGGTTGCCCCGCCGCCAGCCTGCCGTCCTTCCCCGCAACCCCGCGGCCCAGGCCGGGCGACAGTCACCGCAACCGGACCGCCCATGTGCCGCGGGGCAGCGCCGCGCTCGGGACGCCCCGCACCCCGGAGGACAACACGCACGGACCGACCTTCGCGGCTCCTCCCGTCGGCGCCGGGCGCAGCTGCGGCAGGGGCCGCACGGCAGCCCCCGGCACGGCCTAGGCGGGGCCGGCAGCACGACACCGGCGGCGGCCGGACACCTCCCGCCCTGCCCCCGTGCCAGGGCTCCCCGGCGCCCCCGGCATCGCGGCGCCCCGCCTCGGCGGGAACCGCCCCCCGCGGCCCGACCTCACCGCCCCGAGGCCGGGCGCCGTCCCCGCGGAGCCATGGGAGCTGTAGGCAGACCCCGGGGCTAGCCGCCACCACCCCGCACCTCCGCGCCTCCAACTCCCGGCAAGGCTCACGCGCCGTGCGAAGCATGCCGGGAAATGTAGTCCCACCGACACCGGGCAGGGCGGTACCGGTAGAGCAGCTACAGCGGAGCCGGACTACGTTTCCCAGTGTGCAGTGCGCTGCAGCCGGCGGGGGTGAGGTCAGCGGAACTTCCGGCTCCTCGCTGTGGTGGCGCTGGGCCTGGCGCGGCGGGAGAGGCGGCGGTTGAGGAGGAGGTGAGGGGCGGCCTTGTCCCGCCGTGCCGGCCGTGCCCCTCCGGAGGAGCCGGCACCGGGTGGTGCTCGCGGGTTTTGTGCGGGGAGAAGCCTGCGGGTGCGGGCTCTGGCGTGGGGCCGCCCGGGTGACGGGGCGGGCGCGGCTCCCGGGGGTCTTCCTGGGTGCAGGGGCTGGGCAGAGGCTCCCGCCGGGCATCCCGCGCAGGGACGCGGGGAGGGGTGTTCCCTGAGGTAAAGGAGGTGTGTGCTGACGGCCTCCGGGGATGGGACGTGTGTGCCCCTGGGGCTGTCTGGGATAGAGAAGCGGGTGTGGGGAGGCCCTTCCCAGGGCTGCTGGGGCGGCGGAGCGGAGTGTTCCTCCTGTGGGACCATCAGAATGGGGGGTGTCTCTTTTGGGGTCACTTGTGATGGGGGACAGCCCACGGATGGGGCTGCCTTGGCTGCGAGCTCTGAGGAAGCACGTCCCTGCGCCATGCCCTGCTGTGGCCTCAGGCTTCATGTCCTCTTTGGAGCCCCACACCAGTGGCCTGTGGGAGATGGGCTTGGGGGGCTCAGACACCGGTGCAGGACTACTGTGAAGTGTCCTGCACGGCTGTGCTGAGCACTAGGGCCTTCTGCGTGTGCCAGCATCAGTGGTTGCGGTGTTTCTGGGTATATCTGTGTTATTCTGAGGCCCTGATCAATACCTGGTCATACCACGTCATATGTGCTTCTGTGAAAAGTGCCTCAGAACACTTGTGGTTTTGGAAGGTGTGGACAAAAAAGTGGGCTGGATTCATGTTGGGATGCAGGGGAAGGTGATGGGGCTGTTGCACAGAGTGTGTTGGCTGATGCTAACACCCTGCGATGGGCTAAACGGGATTTTGGACTGTAAATAAAGGCTTAGGTGGAGCAGGCTGAGGCCTGGCTTGTGCTGGAGACTGGCGAGGGCTGGGTAGTGCTCAGGGGCTATAGAGCTAAGGGAGTAATAACAGTGACCTCCCGTGTTTTGTTTTTCAGAGCAGTTGGCACCCTGAGAGTTTGGTGTCATTGCTAGTGCCTGGTATTAACTTTGGAAATGCTGCTGAAGGTGGAATCCACTTTCCTACCCCAGCAGGATGCTGGTGGTGTGAAAGTCTCTCCCAACAATCCCTAGCTGGTAGTGCAGTTGTGAAGTTCTTTGGGACAGGCAAAGTCAGGATAATAATGGGGGGTATATATGCTAGAAATTCACCTGATTGTTTCCAATTCAAGTTTTAAAAAGCATCATGCAGCTGAAAAGGGCACTCATCCTGCTTTTGTAAGTGAAAACCTCCCCTGACACCGGGGAGAGCCAAAATAGTTATCCCTCTGCTTTCAAATTTCAGTGGCGTGGTTTTGATATTTCTGGATAAGACATCTTCAATTTTAACATTGACAGTAACAGGCTTTCTTGGCTACTTGCAGTTTCTGTAGCTTGGGGAAAGGTTTTCTTTTGTACCTTCTGTAGTACTTGATTTTCACAGAGGCTTTTTCCTTTCTTCAGGCTTACAAAAACTTTACTCAGTGCAGAAAGTTGTTCTGCAGCAAGTTACTTCCTCTGCTCTTTGAATATAGTCCTGTGTGCAGTTACGTGTTTGGTTTCCTCATGCTCTATAAATACGCAGTCTGGCAGCTTTGGCAAGATCTGTTTGGAGGGAAGTTGTGAATATCAGGGTATTTTTTCTGAAAATAGCATCTCTGAAATGTCACCTCACCTAATCTGTCACTCATTTCTCCTCTCTTCCCCCAGATTTGGGAAACAAGGTGTGAAGTTGGGTGTAAGTTGGTGAGGAGATGCCTAAGGACTGTGCTGGCATTCCTCACTCTGCCCCTTGCCTCAGATCTTTAGTTATTCCTTAAGAAGGTCAGCTTCTTACTCTGGTTCAGTTGCATGATTCTGATGTACAGTGTCATTATTTTGCCATAGTATGTCATGAATTGTAATAAGATATCCGAAGGAATCTGCTGTCAGGACTGACATGGGTGGTTTGGAAAATGGAATTGGGAATACCCCCAGGCACTGCGTGATGCTGGGGAGGGCAGGGCGTGGTCCTGAGGAAGTTCTTTGGGGATAATCACCAAGGAGCATCTGTAGCTCCATCAACTTCACCTAGGAGGACTGGGACCAGTGGTCCTTGGAGGAACTTAGGCCATGTAAGATCTTCCCTTCCTTTGAGATGCACCTTCTGTATCTTCACTGGAGCTGAGGCTTTGCCAACAGGAAGTAGAGCCAGCTGGGGTAGGAGGAAGGAATTGTAAGAGCTAATTATTGCCTTGAACTCTAAATATGGGCTCTGTGAGTGATTGGACCATGTTATGTGTTCTGTGGCTGCATTATTGTGTCATTCTGAAACATCCTTTGTTGATGTCTCATTCAGATGCATGGCTGTGACTGAATTATGGCAAAACTAATTGATGGACAGTTCCTAGGACTTGAGGGTGGATTTTTCCTGTGTTTTGATGTTGGCCTGGCCCCAGCCCCAGGCTCTCTTGGTGTCTCTGGCAAGCAGCCTTGCTCTCCCTGACCGGTCTCCTAGCTTCTGCCTTCCAGCAGGGAGGTGGGAACTGAGCTGGCAGTTACATGCCTGCAGCAGAAGGATGAATCCTGATGGCTTCTCTTCAGCATGCATCTTTGGGGCAGCTGTACCAGGGTACAGAAGGTCTTGGCACTGGTGGAAGCCAGCCTAAGAAGTCTGTCCCTGTCCTGCAGCATGCTGTCACTTTGTTTTGTGGGGCTGTGTAGTAAACCATATCACTGCAATGACCTGGGTTAAATATAACTCTCTTTTGGAGGGTCATCCATGGTGCAGACCTAGAAACGCACAAGCTGGCACGGCTAACGCATTGTGCCTTGCCAAAGGCAGAGTGGAGGGAGCACATTGTATCAGGCTGAGCAGGGGACTTGGAGCCAGCGTTGCTGCCTGTGTTATTGAACCATGACCTCATACTCATGGATGTCGCTGTGTGGCTCAGCTGATCTGTGCCAGGCCCAGTGTCAACCCTATGGTGTTTTTTATCTCCTCTGATAATTTGAATGTTATGTCCAAACAGTTCCCAGCTGGTAAAGTTTTGTTGTGTTTTGATTTTTGTTTGTCTGTTTGTTTTCTTTTAGCATTGGTAAGCTTGTTGACTTAATGAGAACTGCGGGAGGAAATCCAAAAAGGAAGAAAAAGAAACATGAGGTCTGTAGATGAGGGTGCTGAGGCACTGGCGTGGGTTGCCCAGAGAAGCTGTGGCTGCCCCATCCCTGGCAGTGTTCAAGGCCAGGTTGGACAGGGCTTGAAGCATCCTGCTCTAGTGCAGGGTGTCCCTGCCTGTGGCAGGGGGTTGGAACTGGATGAGCTTTAAGGTCCCTTCCAAGCCAAACCTTTATGCAATTCTAGGATTCTGTGTTCGCAGGCTGCAGAAGTTCATAAATAGGAGGACCAGCTGATGCCAGCCAACCATAATGATGACTGCTGCAACCATCTCCGTTTGCCTGCTCTCTGTGAAGTGTGCAGTCTCAGTTCTCTTAGATTCACCTCCAGGAAAGAAAATATGATGGATCTAACAGAGGAAGGCCTCTGGATCAGGGGGTTGCTTGTTGCATCGTGAGCCATATAAAATGTGAGAATGCCAGTGCTCTTGGGCTCAAGTGGCCAACTGAATGATCCTGTTTCTTTAGAAATGGGGCAGGTGGTTCAGTGGTAGTTGTACAGGTTGCCTTCATCAGCTTGCACACTACTGTGTACTCCCCAGCTCCCATGTGAGTGTTCCCTGGCTGGTGATGGACCCCGGCAGGAGCAGGAGCTCCCTTTTGGCAGGGCAGCTCCCTTCAGCTCCGCACAGGTGGCTGCCAGCTACAACACCTGGAATTGCTCCCTGGTTTGAGGTCTGTCACAAGCCACTCTTGTCAACCTGCCACCTGTTTGGCAGTTCTGACCTTTGGAAGTTAGAAGAACCAGGATCTGCTTTTCTTCAACATTAGCTGCTCTAGCCAGGCCTGGCAGTGACTGTCTGCACTGTCTTCTGTTCCACCTAACCACTGCAGTCAGTTTAATCCTGCTTTTGAGCTGTTTTGCAGCAGCATGAGAGCCCCAGGTCTAACCTTGGTCTTGTGGCACAGGAGCCCTCCCACACTGCTGCAGCTGAATTAGCCAGAGCAGATTTGAGACTGTCAGGTTGCTAGCTGCCTCATTTTGCTCTATGCTGCAACCTTTGTTTTGGGGAGAAAGATGGAAATATTTCCCATTTCAGGGCCTGGCTTTGACAGTCACCAGGAAATCCTCACCTTCTCTGCTGGTGGGAGGAAGTGGATGAAATTTTAGATCTCTGATGAGACAAGTGTTATTTGCGTCACTCAGCTTGATGAGGGCAGCGTTGGAGTACAGTGTCTGTAATGATTATTGGCATAATCTGTTATCTACATGCTTTTGAGGGCAGAGTAACCATAGTAGACCAATAGTAGTGATCGTTTCCTTGAACAACAGGGAGCTTTTGGCAAAAAAAAAATTGTTTGGATTAAACATTAATTGCAGACTGTTGTTCAACAGTGGTCCTGGTTGGTGATGATTGTGGCTTTCTCACGTCTAGCTGCGCTCCAAGTAGTGTCAGACAGCACAGCATGTTGGAAAGCTTTATGTTAATCAAACCAGATATCACATTGTTTGCCCACCCATATTAACAGCTTGATTTCAGAAGTCATTTAATGCTTGCAAATTTGAACATGAGAACAAGCAACAATTAAATTCATTTGTGCCTGGATGTGGTCTTGTATATTTGTGGATCCTGATCAGAATCCTGACACACCCCCCTTCTAACCAGCAGTGGTTTTTTTTCACATGTTATGTGTTCTTTGCTTTGTGGCTTATTGTCATGCTGTTTATTCAACAGGTTGTGCTGTCTTGGTGTTCTTAGGGTGAATTAACTGTTTCTGGAAACCACCAGACAAGACCAAAATGTGGGGAGACCATCGACAAGGCAACAGAATGGGCTCTTTTCGGTAAGCACTTGAATGTACAGTTTGTTTCAGCAACATTCTGATACAATAAGCCACAGGAACTTTGTGTGTTAGTATTTCTGTGCAACCTTCTGTACACAGGCTATTTTGGTAGAACTCCTGAGGTCTGTGTTGAGCTAGGTGCGATTGCCAAAGAACAGGCAAGTTCAGTGGCAATGTAACTTTCTGTATTTCAGAAAATTTGTCATTTATTATTGTTTTTAACAACAGCTGCTTTTAGTATTTCTGTTCCTTCTCCACACCACCTTTTCTAGAGATGCTTAGTTTAGCCATTGTAAGCTAAGGTAATGATATGCCATGTGGGTTTTGGTGCTATGCACTTTTAAGACACAGAAAGAGAAAAGTCTAATAGTGTGATGTTGATTCTCTTCAACCGTGGCGCTTGCCTTAACTTCAGAAATTCTGGCACTTCCATTGCATACAGCGTTTTATGAAAACTTTGAGAGTTTATTTCTCTCCATGTGGTTAAGTAGATCATATATCCCCATGTTCTTGGCAATACTCCTGCATAAGGCAGTTTTGAATGTCACTGGAACTGCCTTAAAGATTCCTATGCAACTGACCTGCACAGCATGATATTTTTCTTAGTTTATATTCCTTTGGTTATTAGTTGGCCCTGTGCTTGCAAGAGGGCTCTGGCTATAAAAATGAAAATGGAGGCACCAAAAGCTAGGGTTTTCCTCTGTTGTGCATAATTCTTTCATCCTTTGCTTATGTGTTCACCTCAGTTACTTGAATATCAGTGTGATAAAGGTACTTCCTCATGGTACATCCTCAGGTTTCTGAAATAAGATACTTAAAATGATTCTCTGACTGTAATGTATTGAGAAAGCTGATGATATCTGAGCTATGAAAATGAGTATCCTCCAGCACATGTCTTAACGGTATTGATGAGGGAGTGATTGTGTTCTGTGATGATAACAGTTCTGCTGATTTTTAAGTGGATTTTATTGGCATAATTGCATATGATATTGGGTGGGGAGCTCTAACCTCGTACCAAGTTTTAATTACTGTTCTTCAAGGTAGTGAAACAGGGGTATGTAGCTTAGAAGATCTGTATGTGGTTTAACTGTGTAAATGTTATCTTGCATTCTGCTGGCGGGTGATTCTGTTGTGAAACTCAAAGAACAACATGACTTGCTGTAGTTGCTAAGGAAATGTCCACTGTTTTGGGTAGCATTTGGTGTTATTTTGAAATGTGTTGATATTTTGTTATTCTATTTAAAAAAAAAAAGTATTGTAGCCTCACTTGCATGAAAAATGAGGTAGCTGCATCTCAAACCTCCCCTCCCCCCAAAACCTCACTGGGTTTGGGAAAACTCTTTTAGGAGGAGACCTTTTCCTGAGTGGTTTTATACAGATAAAGGAGATAAAGCTCAGGAGAGCCCACTGCTACAGTGTTGTAAACTTGGTGTAAGACAGCCAGTCTGGAGGCACAAGCGCAGGATCACCTTGAACACTGATTGTTGGCATATTCCTGTGAGGCATCCTCAAGAGTCAGTAGCTTTCAGCATTGTGCCAGTTTAGACTCCAGCACAAGGAAACAGAAATGAGTCTCTGTAGTATGTTAATGGAGCATGTTTGGTAACCTCTGCTTTTATGTGCCTCAGGATGACGTGTTAAGTTAGCTGTTTGTAATATTGCCTGGAGAACTTAAGCTCAAGTGGTTCCTCACAGGCATGTGCTGGTGATGCTAATGAGCAAACACACCAGCTGGTGGAACCTTGAACAGCTGCCCAGATGTGTGCAGTGCAGGACTATGTGGATTGCTACCATCATTAACCCATTAATATTGCAGGTATTCCCTGTTGAGTGCTTCTGGAAATTGTGCTGAAATGGGAGTACCCAAGTTTACTTTCTCACATCTGTCGTATGCTGCCTCATCTTAAACTGCCAAACATCAATATCTTCTGCGGATCTTAGACTGTTACACAACTCTATAAAAAGTTTAGAGAAGAATGTGCTGCTGTGTAGATTTCAGACTCTAAGCACGTTATGAATAATACTGTCTTTATTTCTACAGTGGGAGCCAAGAAGAAAGGTTTGCTCCCGGGTGGAACAGGGAATATCCTCCTTCCCTTGATAGCCTTGCTCAAGAAAGACACTCTGGCAACTTCTCTGGCAGAGAATCACTTCCTTTTGATATCCAGGCACTCACAGGCCTCCTCAATCCTCAGTTTGCCAACAGAGAGGAACCTTCTTTCAGCTTTGGAGCTAGAGATGGACCACGTAGTGACTTCAGAGGTGGGGAGGGGCACCATGATTTCAGGGGCAGAGATTTTCCACCATCTGACTACCAGGGCAGAGATGAGTCTCAGATGGATTTCAGAGGTACGGAGCCACACTCTTCTGAGTACAGGGGCAGGGATATGTACTCTGGAAACTTTAGGGACAGAGAAGGGCCACCTATGGACTTCAGAGGTGGGGATGTTCCTTCAATGGACTACAGGAATAGGGAGACATTCCGTATGAACAGCAGGGATAGGGAAGCACATAATATGGATTACAGGGGCAGAGATGAGCCTCCATCAGACTTCAGGGGAAGGGGGTCTTTTGATCTAGACTTCAGAGGTCGAGATGGATCTCATTCAGACTTCAGGGCGAGAGATATGTCTGAGTTAGACTACAGGGGCAGAGAACATTCCTATTCAGACTTCAGAAATAGGGATGTACCTGATTGGGACTTCAGGGGTGTGGGCACCTCTGATTTGGACTTCAGAAACAGAAACGCACCGTCATCAGACTTCAGAAATAGGCACAGGTCCCGATCTGATCAGGATTTTAGGAGCAGAGATGTGGCTCCTCCTATGGACTTTACAGATAGGGAAATGCCTCCTGTGGATCAAAGCCTTGTAGATTTTAGGCGCAACCAATCTACTGTACCTTTAGCAGAAAGAGAGGGCTCTGGTTTAAGTGCCAGCAAGAGAGAGGAGTCTGCACTTGGTCTAGATAGAACTCCCTTTGGTAGCCAAAAAGGAGAATTTCAACATTCAGAAGCACCAGCCAGAAAAGAGGAATCCCATGGATTGGGTCTTGAAGATGATGCTTCACACAGTTTCCAAAATAGCCGTGGACCTCTTCCTACTCTTCAGGAACAAGAGGAGCAACCTCAGACCTTTTCTAACAAGCAGCAACAGCAGCAGCTTTCTGGGGGGGAGCAGCAAAGATCCGATTCTGATCTTGGGTTAAAGGGTGAAGGTGGCTTGGATTTCCTTGGAAGGCAAGACACTGACTACCGAAACATTGAGTATCGTGATGTGGATCACCGGCTGCCAGGGCATCAGATGTTTGATTATGAACATGGCAAGTCCTTTTCAGAAGGAAAACCCAGCAAAGATTCTAGGCCCTATAAGAGCCTTCAGGTAGGTGGCTTTGTCAGTTGATGTTTCTGTTAAATGTGTGTTGGCCAAAGAATGGAAGGAGCTGTGAAGGAGTCTTCTGTTCATATCTCATCACTTCAGGTCTATCCTAATTCACTGTCCTTCTCTGAGATCATCCTCATGCTCCAGGTTGTTTTAATGAGCACCTTTTCTATCTCACAAATACCTCCTTCTCAAGAGAAATGCAGTTTAGCAGTTGGGAATTGTTAAGTACATGGCAGCAGATTTGGTTCAGAAAGTCCCCAAATTGAAAACGACCAGAGGGAAGGAGGGAGTTGGGGGAAATAGTACATAGAAAAGCTTATTTTATTGTTTTCTCCTGGACATTACTTATGAGCACTACCAGAGAGAAGCTAGTTGCCTGAGTGGACCTGTGTAGAACAGTACAGCTGTTCTCATGCAGGCTTGCTTTTCCTTCAGAGTTAACTTTGAAATCTGAAGGTGATGATAACTACTGAATTAATAACTACTGTTGAGTTTGAATTGGGTGCTACCATCTCTCATTTGTAAAAAACATCTTGATTTTGTGAATTCAAGGACCAAGATTACCGGACCTGTCCCAAATATGTGAAGCCAAGCAAGCTCATTCGGTTAGGAGGGGTACCTGAAACTGCCACAAAGGATGATGTAAGTGGGATGTTTTTCGTCCAAAAACTTCTCTCAAGGGTTTTGAAAAGTACCATTTTAAGCCTGGTTAATGTAGTACAGATGGTCTGTCATTTTCCTCAGGAAAAAATCCAGATTTAGAAGTCATTGCAGTGTTGTCTTTTACCTTGTTATTCTGGGGTTTGGGGAGTCTGTAAGTGATGAGTTTTTCTGCAGTCATGTGTGGAGTGTTGGTGGCTAAAAGCCTCAACTCCAGACTCTTTTAACATGCCTTATTTTCATCATTGCTTTATATACCAAATATTATTATTTTGTTGTTATATTTTGGGCTCAGAAGACGTGTAGTGTTGAAGTGAACTTGTTTATTCTTAGTTACTTGAAATTGCTTAAATGAGATCTTATAAAGATGGAAAAGATGTCTGCTGCTACTGCTGATTTTAGTAAAAAGGCAAAAAATAATCTAGGCTACCAGGTGAAAGAAGCTCCCTTTCCAAAAGCCTCCACTTTGAATTAGGTTGGGGTTTTTTTTGGTGGCAGTTCCAGATATGAGAATCCCTACATGCAACAGCTTTTGCTAGGGTTAGATGTGGTGGTCAGAGGCTTGATACTGAAGAACTCATGGCAGAAACTTTGGCCATCAGAGGACGATAAGACTAAGAAAAGTCACCCTATGTCCTTGGATTTTTTTGAAAGGCAGCAAGATATCTCTGACCTTAAATAAGGATCAGAGGTGAGCTGTCTGGCTGAAAGCAGCATAATAAACCTTCGCACAGTTGAATTGTGGTGTAAATGGTGCCTACTTATTTAAACAGAACCCCAAAATACTTCCCAGACTCAAAGAACAGTTCTCAGGTACTACTGGAACCTGATCAGGAAAATGTCTCAGTTTGTAACAGTTAACTGAGAAAGAAGTCTTGAGGAGAGAGGAGTGTGCATTAGCAGGTGCTTCACTTTCTGAGATTTGAGTTTGGAGACTGAAGTGGGTCTTGGTTTTCCTATAGATCCTCAATGCTTTCCGAGGACCTGATGGAACACCCGTGAAGGACTTGCGGCTGAAAGATTACAGTTCAGGTGAGAATGCTTTTCTAGTGCTTTCAGTTTCAAGTTTACAAAAGGCATTTTTCACACTGACACTCAGGCAGTTTGAGTAAGTCTTTGGTGCCATAATTGCAGGCATTTTTGACTGAAAATGCTCACTGGCTTCTGTAGTTTGTCTTCTTGTCTTAAAAACTGATGGCTGTGCTCACTGCTACTTCAGAGATAAGGTGTATGTCCTGGTGCCTCTAGAGAGATGTAAGAGCAGCAAGAAGACAGGAGGGCTATTCTAATAGCCATCAAGAGTAAAGCCAATACTGACATGGAACAGCAGGCTAATTCCTCAATAGATTTAAAAACAATTATTATTAAATCCTTTTGGATTGTTCTGTACCTTGTTTCTGAGATGGTCTTACTGGGGAACATGTCCTGCACAAGTAATGTCCTCAGGAAAACTGATACATCCTAACGTTTCTCCTTCAGTAACATGAACTGTTACCCTTCTTAGACATGAAGACAGGTTAAAAAAAGGAAAAAGTAAATTTTATAAGCAAATATCCAAATACTGGGTCTGGATGCTCTTCCTCATTTAAAGAATAAAGTTTTGCTGTACTTCTGATCAGTATGTATAGGATTCTGAAGAAAGAAATATTTTACAAGGCTGCTTTGTGAGAAAGTTGTACTGGAACAGAGCTGTGCGATGGTAGGAAATGCAGGGTGAGTCCTGGGGATCGGTTTGGGTAATACTGGTAGGAAATACCTGGTAAACAGTACTTTTTATTTCTTAAACTTATAAAAGCAGAGGCTTCTACCTTCACCAGTGCTTTCTTATTACCAGCATGGGTTGCCCATGAAACAGCTGGAATTCTTGGTGTCCATACATTGTGTAAAGGCTTCCTGTATGTTTAATAGCTGAGGAGCGAAACTGGGCCAGTGGGTATTTCTCAAGTGTATTTTTGTTTCTGGAAGCTGTCAAAGGAGATTTCACAACCTTCTTGTGAACCTTTGAACTAAAGAGTACTCCTGTGTCACGTAATCTGGTCTGGCCCAACAAGCAGGCACACTCAGTCTTTCTTGCTTCCTTTCCCCTTTCCTAAGTGTAGTAGAGCATGGCTGTCGTCACTCGCACAACACTCGCTGAAACCCAATAATTGCAACATCCTTATTTTTTTGCTTGTGCTGATGCGATTTGTTAGCTGTTTCTTTTCTGAGACACATCACTTTCAGTAATAAATCAACTTGAACTGGAAATATCTTCATAAGTCTTTTCTCATATACGTTATTAGGACTTCTTGCCTTCATTAGGGAACTGTTGTCTCCTCCTTCCCATTCCCCATTTCAAAGGATGAGACACGCGGTGTTTGAAGTTATGTGCAGAAGCCCTAGCATCTGCTGGTGGTTGCTTGTAATATGAGGGTTGCAGTTTTTTGCTCTCTCCCTAAAAGGTGCATTCTCTTTAAGTCTGTCTCCTCAGCTGCAAAGTAGTTTGTTTTTTTTCTTTTTCCCTGGCAGTTGTGGGAAGGGAAAGAAAGAAGTTAAAATTACCTCATATTTTATGAGCTATTTAAAGCTGTTGTTTAACCTGGTCCTGTCAACATCAGTAATTTAAGAAGTGGAGCATTATTGTAGGTTACGTGGATGCTCCATAGACTTTGTTTTGCAGTATGTCCTGAGGCTGCAAATGCAGCTGCTAATTTAGACAGCTTTCTGATCTTCTTAGGCAAGACAGATATGTCTAGGACAATAATAGCTTCCTGAATTTTGTAAACTTCTTCTTGACATCGGATTTACTAGAAGCTGTAGTAAATTTAATTGAGCTTTTCACATGAGGTCATCCTATAGAGAAGTATGTGAAATGGAAGTCATACTAACTTGTGAAAGGCCAAGCCTGTTTGAAACAAGAGACCAATCATGAGCAAAACAATGCTTTTAGGTGTGTGTGTAAATATGAATCAGAATCAGAAGCAAACTTGCTGGATTATTAATGTCTCCTGGATACACCTGGGCCCACTGGCTGCATTGCTCTATCGGCTCGATGGGATGGCGACAAGCTGGCTCAGAGGAGCGCGTGCTGAGCCTGTCTGAGTGGGTTGTATAGTTTGGAGTGCTGTCCAGAAAGGTTAAAAATAACATTAATCATGAGTATGCATGTGGAGTGTGTTTGAGAGAAGAATGCCTGCAGCTGGTGGAGAACAATAGCAGCCATAACAAACAACACGCAATTAACTTGGAATAAGTGAGGTTCGGATCAGCTTCACAAAAAGATAATGCTGATCATAAAGCTTATCTCAGCAGCTTCAGCATGATGATTCCACTGTATGATCTTCACGAGACTCTTTCTGTTTTGGGGGAAAATATGTGGTTGATTTTTTTTCTTAGAAAACACAGCTCAAGTTCTTTATAAAGCCTTTTCTTTTTATGTACTGTGTATGTGCTAAGGGAAGCATATTTTCACTGAAGATTGTGCTGAGCATGGAACACTGTTCTTAATATACCTGGTATGATTTTGGTACACATTCAAGCTGTTTATTCTTTAGATTATTTTGCCACTGAAGCCCGCAGACTGAAATGGTGGTTAGATTTTAATTAAGGTAGTGAGAGACCCAAGAAGTGGCATAATAATTCTATTTACATCAAAAAGGCAGATATTTAGAGACAGTGACAAAACCCAAGTCAGAGTTTATAGTATTACTCTGCACAATGTTAACTTGTAATTTCAATCAGATGGATTTTTGAATTGGTGCCTGTATGTTCAGACTGAAAGTATCAAATCCATTTGTGGGGGAAGAGGGCTGCTTTCAATGTAATGTGTAAGCCTTGGCAGGAGTAACTGTATTAGATTGTTGGTTTATCTGTAAGCTTTGCCTTTTCAAGTGTGTTTGGTCATGTCTGTTCAATTAATCATTACAAAGAATAAACCCTGAGGTGATAGTGGAGTCTTCTCAAAGACCATCAGCTGTTTTAGTACCTGATACCTCCCGGTGCCTCTTGCTGCCTCAGGCAGGGATCTACCGCTGCTTCTGTAGATGCTATCGGTGTTGACTTAGCAGAAGCTCTCTCAGAAGGGGTTGTCAGTAATGGCTTGTGAGCTCCCCCTATCCCATCTGAAGGTACTTACCTCTGCTCGCTGGTGTCAAGGCTTTCATGTGGGTTTACAGTGTGGGCCTCAATCTGTGGAGCTGTTAGTGCAGTGTGTAACAGCACCAGGCTACTTGTGGCATGGTGTCTGTCATTCTGCTGTTGCTGCCTGTGTTGGCCCTGACTGCCTGGAACTTGAAACCTTTACCTGTTGACCTTCGAGGAATCTAACACAAACAGGCCTTGTCCTGGGTTTGATTTTGATCATATTTTAAACTTATCTCCTGCCTGATTCTCATCAGGCTGTATTTCTGCTTTCCCAACTAATGCCAAACATAAACAAAGTCTGAGATATCATCTTGAGTATCTGATACGCACAGAACTGGCTGAACACACACGTATGCCCTGGAGAAGAGGTCACATGGAGCTATCTTTGTCTTAAAGGGCTGCTTACTATGTTCATCCTTAAAAGATGCTGCAATGGTGGACAAGTAGTAAGTGAAAACATAAAGTGTACTCTGAGTCTTCTGTTCAAGTGATTCTCCTGGATGTAGTCTGTAGTGGGACAAGCTTAGAATGTGTATTTTCCACCCAGGGTTCATGTTAAGGTTGGTACCAACAGTTAGGAAAAGCTGTTCAGGGAAGATGAGCCTGAGAAATTGCTGGCAGCCCATGAGGCTTTTCTAGCTTACTCTACAAGCCCATCTGGAGAACTGAGTTTTTGCTAAGCTGGGAGAAACTGGTAGAGAATGGACACACTGACAGATGGAGAGCAGCATACCCAGAGGGAAGCTCTGTGAAGTGGACCTGTAGGGACCAGGTGAGCTGGACTGCATCGGAAGGAGCAGTGAGGAATAACCTAGCTCCTTTATGTACCCTCTAAATTAGTGCAGCACTTTAGAAATTGGTAGATTTGGGTTTGTTAACCCTCTCTGACTCTTCTGCATACTCACTTTTGAACCCTGGGTGGGGATGCAGGAGCACAGTGCTGCACCTCTAAGGAGCAAAGCATCCAAGGAAATGGGGTGACTGGAGCAGGGAGGAGTCTGAACAGCAGAAGTACTTTGGGGCAAAGGGATGTGCACTTGGATACAGGTGGCTGATTCTGAAGGACAGGCATCCTCCTGTGGTGGAAGTACCTGCAGGAAATGTAATGTAACCTGAAAATTGGACTAACCTAGCAGCTGTGTAATGGCAGCTGCCTGCTCTGTGTTGAAAAGCTTTTGTTTTAAGCAAGTGTTATTGGTGCTAAATATACTTTATTGCTTACTTAGACACCTTGTGGCACCAGCATTTGTTTTTTGTTTCATTTCTCTGGACCTGGCCCTTATGTCGTGCTTGGAACTGCCACCCCTCATCCATCTCTTTGTTAAACTTTAACTGTCTTGGCTGAGTCCTAGAAGAAACTGAAGTATCTTGCTTGTTCTTGCTGAGCTCTGCCACATTTGTGCTCTGTTAAATATTAATAAGCCCCTTAGATAAGCCTTTCAAAGGTGCTTTTTTTCTTTCAAGTGCAGTATCTCTTGTATATCAGAACAGTGAGTTGCTGGTTTCAGAAATATTTCAGGAGCCCTCTGAAATTTACATTTTTATTCTTTAGTATTGCATTTTTCTAAAACTCATTAAAGTCTAGAACTTCATACTTCATGATGGAAAAATTGGTACAGACTTTTGAGTGGTGCTCCTCTCCATAGTAGGGATAAATTCTCCATTTTCCATAGCTGGAGTGAGTCTCGAGGCAGTAAGAGCTCCTCTCCCTTGAAGCAGAGCTGCTACTGTGGTAACAAGCATGGCTATGCATTTGCCTGGCCCAGGATTAGTTCCCTCACTGTAGCTGTACGTGCAGGTGGGGTTTGGATTGGTAATGCCAAAGGGCTGGTGAAATACTGCGCTTGCTGCCAGTTCCTGCTGCCTCGGGTGCTGTCGTGCTGCAGCTTCCAGCCTTAGATGGGGCTGGGGAGCTGAGCTGCTGCTCTGCACAGGGAGAGGATGCTTCTGGATGTGTGCAGCAGCACTGTGCTAAACTGGGACCTTTTGTTTCCTTTTAGGAGTGATGCATGACCCTTGGGTAAACCCCTCTGAAGGGTGGGTATGTGGCCAGTTAATGGCTTCCTTGTGATGAGGGCTTGGCATCAACCTTACGGAGTTTGATTAGGAGGTAGATCCCACAGGGACTTATGTTCTTTGGGTTCGTACAAAGAATGTGCTGTGGGTTGATGGAGATGTCTCAGATACATACTGTGGCACAAAGGTGAATCTTGCCAGTTGTGCTAATTATACAGGAGACAACTTGGCCCACCATCAAGGCTGGTGCTAATGCACCACAGGAAGAATAGTCAACTGTTGCTGTGTTTAGTGCTTTGCACAATGAAGGCTATGGCCCACTCTACTGCGTCAGCCACGAATAAGGGCATGCAGGTCTCGGCACTTGCTGACAGCTGAAGTGATGATCCATGAGCTCACAAGATGCTGTAGCACACATGAAGTTTCCTCTTGAGGCATGACCAGATCATGTGCTTATCACCAGAGTTCTGCAGTCTGCAAGGGCTCACCTTTCAAAAGCTGAGGAAATAACTTAGCACTGATCTGCATGAAGCAGTTGATTCTTTTTTCTAGCCAAAATAGCCTGGTAGGGACTGAAAAAACACTTAGTTGGAATTAGTCCATGGTCATCAATACCAGTCCTTGCCAGCTGCTGCTGTGTGGGCAGTAGGCTTTTGGCTAGTCCTGCTTGATTTCAGGACAGTATTGCATTGTCTCTTGGAAGCAAAAGGCATTATTGCCCATTTTTCCTCATTTGTGATGTGGTGGCTTTGAAAATTGGAAATACAAATCTGTTTTAAATCAGTGTTTGAGATAGTGATCAGCTTTGATTCAGGGTTATAAGGCTTGTTCTACAGAAAAGGCAACAAACATGTTCATCCATAAAACATACTCACAGTTTTTTGATGTGCAGAATCCTTCCCTCTGTTGCCGCTTTTACAAACACACCCTTTCTGCATCTCCAGCACAGAACTTAAAGGCTTTTTTCATAGTGTGCTGACTTTATTGCATTGCTTGCTTTCTCAGTCATGTGTGATAAGTGACAGATCATTTATCCTGGAGACCAGGTTCACATTAGAACACTTTAAAACCAAGTTCCTGTCTGCAACACCTTCCCAGGTATGTAGCTTCCAGCCCTCTCATGGGGTTTTGTGATGCCCCCTTGGATTCCAGGTTTCTGTACAAATATAATGTAATACTTTATCTTTAATAAAGCTACAGTGTGTATAATCTTAGTATTGTGGGGTTTTCCCTCCTCTGTGCTGGTGTACGAACTACTTCTTCTGGGCCAGGAAGGGTTGACAGCCATTTGGGGCTCAGACTGTTGTAGTTTATAGGGCTGCCTGGCACTGCTTCTGAGGACATCTTGGGCAGGTCCTTTCTGTGTCTTGTCCTCCTGGGTGGACGGAAGAGGATGGACTGTAGTGCTCTGCCTTTCAGAATATAGCTATGTTTCATATCCTGTTCTTTTCTGCAGCACTGTCATGAATGAGTATGTAAGTAGTTTTCTTATTCAGAGGGGACAGTATGAAGTTACAGACCTTTTCCCAGCAGCCAGGTGTGGCTTGTAAATGTTCAGCCTTTGAAAGGAATTGAGGATACAGCTTGTCACAGATCGTCCTGTTTATTCTGGTACAGCTCTTCAGTTTTAGTAGCTCTGAAGACCAATTTATCTGTGCAGTAAAGAGATCTGACAAATTTATGGATGCTCAGAATCCACCAGCTGGTGTTGAGAGCGCTCTTGGTTTTGGCTTCTGGGCTTGTGTTAGCACAGATAGCTCGTCGTGCTGCGTCCCTCCAAGTTTTCAGACCGTGGGTGCAGCTTTATTTTCTCTGCTCACCACAGAAGGCACTATGCTGTGCCCATCCTTGCTGCAATAACAAGACTCGCTGCATAAGCACAGGTAAAGGCAGTGCAGTGCGTGTCCAGGAGCTCCCGGCTTCTTGGAAGCATCGAGTGTATTATACCTGTTAACATTAGTATACTGTAATAGCATAGAGATACAGAGAAAGCCTTGTGTTTTCCAGTGTTTTCTTGTGATGGGGTATTTGCTCTTTAGTAGGGATGACCTACATCTGCATCTTTCCTCAGAGAAAACAGATTCGTGGATTGAAACAAGGGGGGCACAAAATCACAAAATGGAATATATAAACCTTTAGAATTAGTTTTAAGTAATGTTAAGTT